>PVHX01007796.1:0-88369 GCA_004024805.1 Geosciurus inauris | reverse complement strand
AAGTATATTATCCTAAAAATATAGTAGGAATGCATATTTTATCTAAAATAACACTACAAACTATAGGAAACTTGGGAAAGAAAAGAAAAAAAAGATTTCTGCCTTTCCCTAACAATAAGCCTCTTCATCTTGCTAAAGGTGAAAAAGACCTTTTCTGTTTTCACAAGGTTTTGATACTACCTCTTCTCTGTCAAGGAGCATATTTGACTTTCAAATGCTGGTTCTGGAAAGAAATACTTCTATGAAAGTCTAAATCACTCTTTATTTGTCCTCACTTTATCTCATTATAATTTGAAGAGTGGTCCTCAAACTTTTTGTTCTCAGGACCTTTTATACGCCTAAACACATTGAGAATCTCAAAAGAACTTCTGTTTATATGCTTTGTACCTATCTGTATTACCATATTAGACAGTGAAACTCAGGAAAATGAAAATAGTCAAGCACACATTCCAGTAGCTGTTTTAGCCTCTGGAAAACTCCACTGTAACTTTATGAGAAAATGAGAGTGAAAAAGCCAGAGAACACTTTGGTATTATTCTGAAAAAGGTTTTGACATCATCTGTTCCCCCTAATTATGTTGAGGAGCCCACAGATACCTGCATCATATGGTGAAAACCACTAGTTTAGAAGAAACACCACTGACAAAGGAAAAATAAATTATGAGCAAAATAAACATGGACAAAATGGTTTACATTGCAGGAGTGCACAGAGACCTTCAAGTTATCTGCTGAGAAGGGAACTCTAACTTCATGTGCACCACAAGGAAACACAGAGGGATGACTATAGCAGAGTGATTTGCAATTATTCGCCACCTAAAACTTCCTACATTTTAATTCCTTACTAGGCAAATTGCACTTTCATCTAGTTTAGACTAGCATCAGAACCAAGCCAGGAGAGAGTCTGGTGGCAAACAGAACACTTGTCATTTCATCTAGCAATTGTTGATTTCATTATGGCTCATGAGACATGCATGTCCCTCATAGCATGGACCACCTTGAATAAATTATGTAAAACAATCTGTGGAGTTAATGAAGGAAGGTATTGTTAATTCTATGTATTTATTTTTATTTCTTCTTGTTTTTTTCTCTTCATGTTGTGTCCTTTGACCAATTGGACCTATTTTCCCAGTCCCTGGAAACCACACTTCTGCTCTGTGTTTCTACAAATTCAACTTTTTTAGAGTCTAAATATAAGTGAGATCATACAGTAGTTTTCACTCTACACGTGGCTTATTTCATTTAGAATAATGCTCTCAGAATTCATCCATGTCTTGCAAATGACAGGATTTCCTCTATTTCAAGGCTGAATAATATTTCAGTGTATGGGGGTATATATAATACTTTTTAAATGCATTCATCTATATATGCATACCTAGGTTAACTGCATGCCTTGGCTACTGTGAATAATGCTATGAGTGAGAAGTGTTGATATCTTTTCAAATAACCTGGCTTGATTAACTTTGGATATATACCCAGAAATCGGATTGCTGGATTATACAGTAGTCTATCTTTAATTCGTTGTGGAATCTCCTCAGTGTTTTCCATAATGGTTGTACCAATTTACATTACCGCCAAACAAAAGTGTATAAAGGGTTCACTTTTCTCCATATCTTTGCCAGTATTTCAGTATTTACATTTGTATGTGTGTGTGTGTGTGTATATATGTGTGTGTGTGTATATATATATGTGTGTGTGTATATATGTGTGTGTGTGTGTGTATATATATATACACACACACACACACATATATACACACACACATATATATATAAATATATATTTGGTACAGGGTATTGAACTCAGGGGTATGCAACCACTGAGACACATCCCCAGCCCTATTATGTATTTTATTTAGAGACAGGGTCTCACTGAGTTGCTTAGCACCCCGTTGTTGCTGAGGTTGGCTTTGAACTCACGATTCTCTTGTCTCAGCCTCCCAAAGTGCTAGGATTGCAGGCATGCACCACTGCGCCAGGCTCTACATTTACATTTTTTGATAATAGCTATTATAACAAATTTGAAATGCTATCCCATGATTCTATTTGTATTTTTCTGATAGTGATATTAAGCATTTTTCCATGAACTTGTTGTCCATTTGTCTCCTTTTGAGAAATGTCTATTCAAGGTCCTTTCAATAAGGTTCTTTTACTATTGAATTGTGTTCTTTATGTATTATAGATACTGACTCCTCATCAGATATAGGGTTTGTAAATACTTTCTCCCATCAGTAGGTTGTCCCTTCATTCAATTAATTGTTCCTTTTGCTATAAAGTAGCTTTTTAGTTTGATTTAATCCCATTTGCCTATTTTTGCTTTTGCTGCCTATGTTTTGGTATCTTCGCCAAAAAAATCATTGCCCAGACCAATGTCAAGAAGCTTTTCCTTTATAGTTTTCTTCTTGAAGTTTTACAGTTTCAAGTCTAACAGTTAAGCCTTTAATCCATTTTTTGTTGGCATGAGAAAAGGGTCCATTTTCATTCTTTAGCATGTGGATGTCCAGTTTTCCTAGTATTAGTTTTTGAAGAGAATATTATTTTCCAATTTTGAGTTTTAGCTTCTTTGTTAAAGACAATAATCACAAGCAAGTGGATTTAGTTTGGGGTTTTCCATCACTTTCAATATCTTAGCATTTACTATATCTTATTTTGTGTATATATTAGTGTAAAATCACATGTATATAATTTGAAAGGAAATATGAATATATCAGAGAGTGTGCTTAAAATTTTCATTAATTGGATGTGCTCTCTGATGATTTGCAGATGCTATTTTATTTTTAAAAAAATTTTATCCAGATAAATTAAGAAGACTGACAATACCAAATGTTGGCGAGAATATGAAACATACCTCTGTCATATTTTGGTGTTCAGATAAATTGTTTCAACCACTTTGGAATATTATATGGGACTATATATAAACCTTAAATCTGTACCTCCTTTATAATCCAGAAATAAGGTATGCATTCAAGAGAAACAAAGGCAGAAATACACCAAAAGACATATTCAAAAATGTTTCCAGCAGTGTTATAAAACATTGTCAAGCTGGAAATGCCCCAGACTTGAAGTAATCCAAATGCCTATTCTCAATAAAATGGATAAATGAATTGTATCCTATTTATACAATGCTATACTACATTGTATAAAGAGAAAGGCATGACTTATTGATACACACAGCAAATGGGATAACTCTTCTAGACATAATGTTGGGCAAAATAAACATAACAATACATACAAAATGATTTCGTTAATCTAAGTTGAGAAACAGATAATGATGGTGGCACTTAGAACACTGGCTACCATAGGCAGAGGAGATTAACTGGGAGCAGACCCAGGAGGGCCTTCCAAAGAACTAGAAATGTCTTATATCTTGACTTGGATATTGTTTGCATGTACATACAAATATGTTGACATTCATTGATCTGTTGCATTTAAGATTTGTGTACTTTATCATATGTATGATCTACTGCAATAATAAAATTATTTCAGATATTATAACCAAATAGGAATTATCCAACTTCATTCTTTCCAGTCAAAATGACAAAGGACTAGTGGAAATTGTTACTCACACACAAGTGCAATGACAGTATGCTTAAGATCAAGCCACAGCTTTCCTCTTAAATCCACAAATCAGTCTTACTTCCCTCTGTGACCTTTTTTCTGACACCAATCATTTTCTACTAAGAATGATCTTATTAGTTCTGCATCCATAGTAAGTGAACCTGAATAAGTAGGTTGAGGTTGTGTTGCCTTTCATTCTAATGTGTTCCTATTACACCTGCCCTTTACCTTGCTTTCATGAAACTCAGGTCAGGAAGGAGATGGTGACAATAAAGACAGCCAAGAAGGGTTTGGAAAGATTTAATACTAAAGACATGGAAGAATATAATATTAAATTAACAGCAATAGTACAAAGTATGTATACATCATGAGCATAATTAAATAAAAGTTCTATACAAATAGAAAATTTTATGAATAAAATCCTCAAATAGGTATCAGTAGTTATCTCCAGATGTCTTCAGGTGACAGTACAACAATTTTCTTTCCCATTTTTTAGCATTTTTTATGAAACACATGCTTTAATTAATTTGCAATCATTAAAATGAAGTCATTTAGAAAAACTTTCATTCTTTTTTAAAAAGTTATTTGAAAACCATATAAACACATCACCTATGTGTCAATTGTCATGGCTACAATATCTTTAATTCTCAGAGATTATGAACTTATTCTTCACTTCAGTTCTCCTTAAATTACAGCCTTTTCCTAGTATAACTCAAGTTTCAGCTATGATGTTACTCCAGCACTGCTCCTTCCCTGATTCTGTCTTATGCATAAACCTTTAGCTGCAGCTCAACTCTAAATCTGTCCCCATGGGCCTATGAGGCTCTATGGTTTGCATTCTAGCTCTTTCATGGACATGCCATTCCAGCTACAGTGTCACTTACTCTAGATTCTACTGTCCTTCCCTGGCCCCCTTCAAACACCATCTTTGTTTATTTTGCTGTACTCAGCTTCAACTATCTCTGGACGAACCATATTAACAGGTATTGTTGACACGGGACAAAATGAGATAGGTGAGACCTAGATAAGGAACATAGGCAGGATGTTGTACCAAAATAGTGAGGTATACAGAAACATGAGCTTAATGAAGTTTGGCAACAAAGCCAGTTTTAAAGGAAGAATATGTTGATGCTGTGATTTCCAGAGAGCAAGCATAAAGTGTTTGAAAAAGATAAAGCATGTTGTTCAAACAAAATAATCAGAAAAATACAATGTTAAACATGGAATACTGAAAAATTCTTGGTTACATTAGTATTACCACATAATTATTAGTCCTGAAATCTGCTTTGAACAACTCTGTTTGCATTTGTATGAATTAAGAACCTTTTAAAGTGTGGGTAAAGGTTGTCAGACACCCTTCAGAAGAAAAGAGAGTAAAGTTCACTGGTATAGAAAGTGAGAGGAAGAGTCAAGAGCAGTGGTGCATGCCTGTAATCCCAGAGACTCTGGAGGCTGAGGCAGGAGGATCAGGAGTTCAAATTCAGCCTCAGAAATTTAGAGAGGCCCTAAGCAACTCAGCAAGACCCTGTCTCTAATAGAATATAAAAAAAGGGATGGGGATGTGGCTCAGTGGTTAAGTGCTCCCTGCGTTCAATCCTTAGTTAAAAAAAAGAAAGAAAGAAAAAAGAAAAATAAAGTGGGAAGGGTGAAATGGGTCTCTCCAAAAAGTCCCTATATGGTTCCAAGAAGATATTTTATATTCTAGTCTATATAAAGGTAGAAACTTCCTCTAAAAATAAAAATCATTTTCACTTTATTTCTTTATTGATAACATACAAGGACTTCTGAAATCAAACCTCAGGTTACTTGGAATGTGTTCCTTATTTAACAGTAACATGATATAGTGTAGTATAATCAGATTGTTAAGAAATTTGTGCAGAAAAGAACTATTTAAAGAAATCGATCAAGCATTTTGAGATGCTAGAGCAATCTACCAAGGACTATGAAGAAAAATACTAATGAGAGGAAGGAGATATCTCTTTTCTAAAAAACTTCATTTTTAATAATTAAAGAGGAAATCTCATCTGATTAGGTTAGACAGCTTCAAATTGAAATAAAAACTGCTTAGTACTAGAGAGTCCAATTAACTAGGTGTTAGAAATCTGAGGGTCAAGAGCAAAGACTGAGTGAACTGTCGTTAGGGAGACGATATCCTAATCTGGCTTTAAAAAATGAAAAGGGGGCTGGGGTTGTGGCTCAGTGGTAGAGCACTCACCTAGCATGTGTGAGGCACTGAGTTCAATTCTCAGCATCACATAGAAATAAATAAAATAAACATCCATTGACAACTAAAAAATATTTTTAAAGAAATGAAAAGTATGCTCTGGAGCAGACTCCAGTTTTCATGCATTGGTTTTACTTCCTATCCAATAAAAAGCTAATTGTGTACCATTATATATACATACACAGTTATTATACACACACACACACACACAAAAAAAAATTTCATTTGGGCTAGTTCTATATATCCACTCAGGAATTACTGATTTTCTCTGTTTATCTGATCATTGCTACTACTTTCCTAGCACACATTCTTCTACCTGGTGGGATAAGTGTCTAAAAGGACTTTAAAAATATGAATTGGACATAGTTAACACAACAAAACACAGATTTAAATGAAAAAAATAATGTGCTGTTTATTCTTAAGCTTTACTCTCAAGAAGCTTTTGACTACATATGTTGAAATATGAAATACTCATTTACTGAAAATGAGGAAAGGAAAGGAAAGAAGGAGCAGGGGGGGAAAGGAAGAGGAAAGAGCAAAGGAGTGAAGGAAAGAAAGAACTCAATGCTATTTAGAAAAATATTAACTCAATTGAAAGCAAGTTAATAACTTCTTGCTGGCTAGGGTTTAATTACTTTTCAGAATGATTTGTGGCATATTCTTGGAGTATCTTGTCATATCCAAACAAGACTGGAACGTAAGTTAAGAAAAGCAATGACCATCTCCTGTGCCTGTTGCCTCCCTGTCCTCAACACAAAGACATTATTTTGAGAAGCGATGTTATTTCTCTGTGCAGAGTTCAAGGTACATAATACCAAAAGAAAGTTGAGATTTGGAAAAATTTAGAAATATCCAGAACTAAAGTTCTTGAATTTTAATATGTTTGATTTATTACTTTAAATATTGACCATGTTTGCAATAAATTTACTCATGTATTTCATTTTAAAAAAATAAAACAAATCCATTCTCCCAAGCAGCTTTGATTTATCTATGTTTTCAAAACAAACCAGACCTTAAGTAGGTCTTTCCAAACATAGAAAGCAGTATTTACCCATTGGAAAATTTCCAGTCACCTGGGAAAACAATTTAATTCCTTCAAAACTGCTGAATAAGAGCTGGGGTTGTGGCTCAGTGGTGGAGCGCTTGCCTCGCACATGTGAGGCACTGGGTTGGATCCTTGGCACTACATACCAAATACATAAATAAATAAAATAAAGGTTTAAGAAAATCTTATAAAAAATCGCTGAATAATTTCAGCGATTATATCTATTTCAGCAAACATCCTCTATATGTATTTATAGGATAACTGAAGTTTTATTTACCAATCTTGTAGGTTTTATTTACCAACCTTAGCATAAATATTGTATTACTTCATATGTACATACAAAATAAAAATTTAAATGCCATGATTATTAGAATTCAATGAAAAATTCCTCTCTCCTTTAATTTTTATTGATTGATTCCTCTCTCCTTTAATTTTTTATGATTTTTAATGTTTTTAAAATCTCACATTCCTTTCTACATGGACAGATAAGAACACACAGACACAGACATGTGCTGTACACACTAATGCCAAAATTACATGCTAGGAACTTTCTTCAATAGTTGGAATACACCTATAAAAGCATTGCTAAGAGATTTTGGGGGATTATTATTCATACTTGTAATAAACTTCTTATGTATGTACCAATTGACACTTTAATCCTATTACAAATAAATTCAGTTCGTCAGGCTGACCCCAGCTACACAAAGAACTTTGGGATTGGGTCTGATTTTGAATCTAGCTGTGTAAAGTTGGGGGTTGGGGAAATTGCTAATTTTTATGACTCCCATTATCTTCTCAGTAAAATGAAGATAACAACAACTTCCTCAAAGGATCTTATCAAAATTAAGCAAGGTAATGTTTGTGAGGTGGCTGGTGCTGGCTGGCTGTTTTATCCCTGGTCTTCTTCACTGATTTGAAAACACTTGCACTGAGGGGAGTGTTCACAGCTAACCCAGGTCCACGGGGAAGCAACAGGCCTGTGCTCCTGTAATGAATGTGCTTCCTCCATACCCTAGACAGAGGCAGAAAGTCAGGACTGTCTTTTTCAGAGGTAACCAATGGACAGATTCAATGCTATCGCTTAAGAATTCACCTTGGTAAAATCATATTGGTTAACAAATTGTGATTAACATTATTTTAAGCAAAACAAAACTAGGAACTATGATGCTCATTCCACCTCTTCATGCCTTTTCCAAGCTAACAAACTGATGTGCTCTACAGTTCTAGGACAGACAAAATATAAGGTTAGGGCTTTTTCTATGTCTAAATAGACCTGATATTTACTTTGCCCCTCAGCAGCTTTTCCCCATCCCCACTCCAGATTTCTTCTCAGACTTTTTCACCAATTCTGGAAAAGCAGGATTCTATAGCAAGTAGAGAAGTCTAGGTTGCTAAGACCCAAGAAACCTACCTTCTTAATTCCACCAATAACATGTAGATGCCTCTGACTTTGTTCATTATAGGACAGTTTTTCTTATGAAAAAGAGCTCATTCCCAGATGCACCAATCCTTGGTGTACAACACATTTTACAAATATAGGACTCTAAGAAGGCTCAATACAAATGATGTGGTGATAAAATAAGCCTAGCCACAGTAACAATTTATAAGATTCAAAGCAACAACAAAATGAGAAAATATAAAATTGCTTCACCATGCTGCTTTAGATTTTTAAGCCCCAGAGAGTTGAGAAAGTATCCTCAGGGAAATGATGAGGAAAAGTTAGTCTGCAAACTTCAGAGAGACTGCTCCAAGCCCAGGCTCAGGGAAAGACACCATAATGAATCAATGTACTAAATCCCTTAGCTGGTAAGGTGCCTTCCCCTGGGCCAAATAAGACTTACCTATATGGAATTCATTATTGACTTGAACTGGAGATTTTATCCACAAATTTAATAAATCAAGTATCTTAATTATTTGCAAGAATCAGAAATAACCTGTACATGTGGAGGTGAGAGTGCCTACAGATAAAACATGCAGACAGATAATATTTGAAAACCAATCTGTAATTACAGAAACATCTGATAGCAGTCTTTCTTTTTAAAAAGGGATCTATATGGAGACATTTGTGTAAATGCTAGATGACAACATAAAATTAATGGCCACTTTTATATTTATCTGCTCCTTGTGTCATGTTTAATGAGAATGGATCTGACACCAAAAAGTGTTCTGTAAGCAGACTTCCTTGAAAATGGTGTGGGAAAGTACCTCTTTATTTATTCTGCACATTATTTCCCTTCAAATTAGAACCATGCCAGCTTTGTCAAGCCTAATTCTAATGCAGGATTCACTATCTTCAAGTAAAGCTCTATTAAAGCTCAAAGCTTAAAAGCTTAATAGGTCTGTCACTTATTCTTTAAAAATTAAAAACAAAGGGTTTAAAATTTCTAAAGCTGTTTTCATATATACTTTCTCTCTTTCTTTTTCCATTGTTCCCTATAAATTTTAGGCAAAAAAAATATGGGAGAAGGAGAATCATGATTGGGATTTTCTGGAAATGTGAGTTTAACAAGTCAATTAAGCTATAAGGTTGTCCCTTACATAGTTTGTACCCCAAAAAGTAATAGCTTGATTTCTTCATGCTAAAGGGTACAAGAGGTACTCCATAGATATCTTCACAGTCTACCTCCTTAAAAGAAGATCAGAGAATCCAACCTACTTAGTTAAGTTGCTTATTGGCGGGGGAGAAAGAGACCCACAAACACAATGTGTGAAAGTCTGAAGAAGACCCTGATCTTAAGCTGTCAGTCATTTAGCATTCATGTTAGAAATAATGACACCTTACTTACAGCCAGCAGTTGGACTTCCAAATAACTGAAAGCTCCTCCACTGAGCTTATAAAATCTAAGACATTATTATGTATTCAATGCCACTTAAAGTGATAGCTCTTAAGCTATCGCTGAGCATTTGTTTGTGAGAGTATATTCCACAGGTGGGGAGGATGTGAAAGGATGGAAAGTACCACTGAATCGTAGGAGAAGGGCACTGCTATAAAAAAAAATTTATATATATATATATACATATATATATATATATGTATATATATATATGTATATATATATATATATATGAATGAACAAGAAACTGAGGTACACCAAAGATGAAGCAAGGATAAAGTCATTCTGCTGCAGACACCTCCCGGAAAAGCAAATGCCAATTTGAGAGGAGCAGCAGGACCTGGGAACTACTGATAACTGAGTAAACAACATTTATGAGACACTAGAGGGTGGAGTTGAAGGATATCATTTCTGTAGCTGCTGGCTCTATATCTACTAGCTGTGTAACTTTTATTCAATTCTTTGACCTCAGTATCCTCATCTTTAAAATGGAAATGCTAGTATTTATTTTATAGTTTTTTTGTTGAGGATTAAATAATACACCTCAAGCACCAAGCTTGTCACATAACAAATGTTTACTAGTGTTATCTAGTATTTTATTTATTTATAATTATTATCCTTGGTGGGAAGGTTCTGGATTTTTATTACTGAACCTGTTTGAAGATACTTCTCTAAGGTTACATACCCATAATTGATAAAAACGGGGCTTAAACCCATTCTTCCCATCAGTAAGTCATATAAATACTTAAAATACTTGAAATACATTTTCTATTTGCATCTTATGTCCTAGATCATGATTCTCCAAGCAGCATGAACATCAGCTGAGAATTTGTTAAAACTGCCAATTTTCTGGTCCCACCCCGCATCTGTCATTCAAAGTTGATAGTACAAGGACAGCTGGGTGCAGTTATTTTCTCTTTCCATGGAGGATATAACAACTTTTAACAAGAGCCTTAAAGAATATCCTATAGGGATTGTGAAACACTAGAACATATGTTTAGTCAAGATTGTGAAGAATTTTACCCTGGAGGTTTTGGACAAAAGACAGTTGATATTCTAGGACAGCTGAATTTCAGACTTTCCTGGGAGCTGAGCTGAATCATTATACTACCAATTTTCTGGGTGATGTTGAGCAACTCTCATATTTGTAGGTTTATTTTTTCTCCCATCAGCAAAATGAATAACCTCTCATATTCCTCACAACTTTATATTCTACTCAATGAACTCTAATTGTCTCCTTGACTGGACTTTTACAAATAGGATATAACATAAAATAAAAATATCAAGAATGGAGTGACTTGCATTGAGTTAAAAGAAAATAAAATCCTTAGGTTTTTCAAATTGAATCAGAGAATGAAAAACTTGCAAGGGGTTTAGAACTCTCATTTCTAATTGATATAGAATGAACTCTATATAATATTAAGTTATTAATGTAAGTAAGTCGCCTTCTTGAAGAAAAAAAAGAAAATATCAGAAATTCCTCCTCACCTTAGTTTACTATAGTGAGAGCTTCCACTGGAAAACAAACTGAATCTGAATGCAGGGGTGCTGGGACACTCAGACTGGGGGTTTGCATACCTAAATTTTCATCTAAGATGTTTTCTACTAGATATGAGCTTGCTTTGGCTTCTTTGAGACTGTTGGTCCAGCTGTAACATACAAAGGAAGACTAAACTGCATCATGTCTTAGATTTTTCTGAATCTACAATCATATAATCCTTGTTGATTAATCAGACCAGAGCAGCAAAGATGCATCCTCTGCCAGCAATAGGTGCGACAGACACTATCGGATGACAACAATGCAGAGCAACTGAGGAGAAGCTTCGGAAAATGAAATCATTCCTTTGGTCCAGGCCATTTTGGTATCAAATGATAGCATGTAATTTCAAAAACAAGGTCAAGGTCATAGTTTTGTTTGTTTGTTTGTTTTTCCTCCCTAGAGATAACCACTCACTATTCCAATACACATATGTAAATAGCATTTTTTAAAAGGTATGTGTTGGATAGATATACTGTAATTATTGGTTTAAAGAATAGGGGGAAGGAGGCTGGGGTTATGGCGCAGTGGTAGCGTGCTTGCCTAGCATGTGTGAGGCACTGGGTTTGATCCTCAGCACCACATAAAAATAAAATAAAGATATTCTGTCTTTATAAAATAAAGATATTCTGTCTCTACAACTAAAAAAATAAATATTAAAAAAAAAAAGAATAGGGGGAAGAACCAACTGCACTTGCAACTTATTCCCTAATGATGGAGATAAAGAAGATGGAATCTTTATACAGCACAAAAACCTAGCAAGATTTTATTTGTTTAAGAAAGCAATGATGGAAGAAGGAAGAACCAACATAGTAGCTCTATGATTAACCAAAGGCCTTTGGGTCCCCTTGATCTCTGGCATGCAGCTCCTGCTGAGGCCCTCACATGGGCTCTTAGCTTTGGACTTTAGTTATAAATTACTTTCCAGAAACCAAGGCTTCCTGGAGAAGATGATGTACAATTTAGCCTAAAGGGCTAAACCCTAGGATGGGTAGTTTTGAAATTTTAAAATGCCTCCAATTTCCTTCATGGTTGAAGAGTGAACTGAAAATTAACTAGTCACCAGCAAACCTCAAAGTCCCTAAACTTTAACATTCTATTTAGTGAAAAATGCAGTGTGAAACAGGATGGTTGCTAGTAGCAATGCCCCATTCAGTTCATGGAAGGGAAATCAGAAATGTACCACCATGTTGAGAGATTTCAGGTTCCATTTTCTGTCGCTGCAGGCATACTGGGTTTGTTTCTCCATAGGTCACTCTGCATAATTTCCCCTCAAAGGCAGAGGAGACTCTTGGTATAAACTCTAATAGGAGGAAACATGAGGTACATCAGGAAATAGAAAAAGTAATATGTGAGTGTAGCAAAGAGAATTAGAAAATATGAGAAGATGGAGAGAGAGCTGAAGAAGTCAACAGTAGCTAGAGAAGACAGAATATGTTAGTTAGCCTTGTGCTGCTGTGACAAAAATACTTGAGAAGAACAACTAAAGGCAGGAAAAGTCAATTTGGAGCTCACAGTTTCAGAGGTCTTCATCCATAAGTGGCCGACTTTATTGTTCTGGGCCCAAGGTGAGGCAGCCCATCATGGAGGAAGGGTGCCACAGAGGAAAGAAGCTCACTTCATGGGAGGTTCAGGAAACAGAGAGAGGATGGGGGAGGGGAAAGGGGCTCTAGAGAAAATGTACCCTTCCAGGGCACACCCCTACCTTCTCCAGCCATGCCTCACCTACCTACCCATTACCACCCAGTCCATTCAAACTAAGATGAACTTAATAGGTTAAATCTCTCACAATGCAATGATTTTATCTGTCAACACTCATGCATTAGGAACTTTTATGGGACAGAAGCTTTGGGGGACATCTCCTATCCAAACCATAAGACGGCCTTATGGACAATGTTGGCAAATGGTAAAACTGTTGCTGGACCGATAGCAATCATGCCATGCTAGTAGCACTACCCATTGTTGTTGTTGTTGTTGTGTTGTTGTTTCGGTTGCTATTGTTGTTTCCTTTTTACGATGCTTGCATAGGAACATCTGTGTTTACGTCAGGGAATGTGAAATACAGGCAGTGAAAAGAATAAACAGGATTAAAGAGCCAGAATCACAGTTTAATGTGGCATCTAATTGCAAGGAAGTATCTAAACCACATGACTGTAGCTACAAAATGAGTAAACACACTGGAATTGAAATAAAAGTCAACTTTGACAATAAGAAAAAATCCTGGCATATCAGTGAGAAAACTCCCTTTTCTCACCCTCTAAACATATGTGCTTATTTAGGAAAATGAGGAGGAGGGGTTGGGAAGATGAGCAATGCTACAGGATCATTCCTCTTTCAGCCTGCTGATGTCTCTGACATTCCTTAATTAGGGAGGGACAATAGAGCTCTATCCTGACAAGAATTTTAATGATGCACATTATCATTAGTAAGCTTTTATTTTTTTGATAGTGTCACAATTGTTTACTGCTTTAACCCTATCACAAACTATAAAATATATAATACTAGAGTGGAAAAATTCAAATGGAAGTTCTATTTAACAGAGAAAAATATCTACCTTTCCTAGATTGCTATAGAGAAGATGAAAATATTGTGTATATATTTATAATATTAAGGTTGTTATGCCTTTCTAGACATGAAGTCATAAATAAAAAAATATATTGACTTGACTATGCAAATTCTTTCTTTTTCTTCTTTTGGTGTGTGTGCGTGGATAGAGGTCAGGGCCTCACACATGTTAAGAAAGCTCTCTACCACTAAGCTAAATCCCCAGCCCCTAATATTTTATATGATACAAAAGAGTAATATGCAAAAACAGAAAAACTTTAAATGAACCACAAACAAAATGATTCTGAAGTTATAGAAGAAAGTTTTAATTAATTTTGGTCTCCTGTTTTTTGTTTTTGACAATATCTTTTGGTATTTCCCTTGGGCTTGCTTATATGATTATGCCCTTTCTTAACAGCCTTGCAAACTAAATGACAGTAAGAATAGTTAACTAAGCAGGAATGTGAAGAAGGAATGAATTTTGCTCAGTCTTCAGCTTCAGGGGTGTGTGCCTCTAGAGTAGGACAGGGCTTCCGCCCAGAAGGTTCCTATACTTGAGTTAATGCAGGGCTGTCATCATGGCATTTTTAACAATGTTTGGAAAAAGGAGCCTGCACTGTCATTTTGCAATGAGTCCTGAAAATATGTATTGTTCCCAATCTTGGTGTCCTAAAAACTGTATACAAAGCAGTAAGTTTTATGCCAAAGAAGATGATCAAGAGGTAAAAGAAATAATCCTAGTCCTGAAAAGTTTATACTGCGGAAATAGAAGTTCAGTAGTCAAATTATACTCAAACAAAACAATGAACCTGTGGTAGAAATGAAGAATCAGAGGAGGGAGAGGTTTATGCTGCATCAAATGAGGCCTGAGTCTGTGGAAGAAGTTTTAGGTTGGATCAAAAAGAAGATAAGGATTGAACACTGACAATTAGGAAGAAAGCACAGGAAACACGTGGGTATGTGGAATCATTTGATTTGGGTGGGACAAGAGGAAACCAGGCTGGAAAATCTGGCTGGCCTCAGCCATAAAAGGGCCAGGAATGGCCAGTGGGTGAGGCCATAAATAATTCAACAGGAACTGTGAGCCACTGAAGGGTTGTAGAAAAGAACCAGTTAGTCACAGTCACCATTTAGGATAAAGCATGCAGTGATGATCCTCCTGTCACCCAGCCCAGTCCTAGGTTCACAAACAATGTAAACTTGATGTGGCCAGATAGAAAGTGACATCAAAGTCAGTACCCAACTCTTTTTTTATTCAACCAGTTAAACTCTACTTGCTTGACAAAATATGTGCACTCTGGAGAGCCAACTTGTATTAAAGTTTGAAGGGCCAGAACAGGCCACACAAACTAAGACAACTCTGACAATAACTTCCCCTCCCCACACAAGAGAAAACATTTCCAGAGTCAGTTAACACACACACACACACACACACACACACATCTCCATCACCTAAAATGGTACCCATCCACTAATAAAGGAGTTGTTATTAGAATGGTTCAAGATACCTCTGGCACTTGGTCAATCTCCTTGAGAAAATAAATGTATGGAAGCTAAAATCAACATTATAAGTGTGCAATGTTTAGCTATGTGAGTCGGATAATAGGCTCTATCCTACGGGTAACCATTTCATCAATTACCATTGGGATCTTTATCAGGACTGCATCAGGAAAAATCTGTAACTCTTGCACTTCAAGTTAAGGCTTAAAATGAAATATACATTCTGTTTCTGTGTCTGTCTGTCTTTCACCAAATCCACACTCATGCATGCATGCATACACACAAACACAATATATACCCCCCCCAAACACATATATGGCAATTGGCCAATTTAATTTCCTTCTAAGCTTCAAAAGAAATTTATATTTCCACTTCTCCTAAATGTTTCAACCAATCACAGTGAAGGAAGAAAAAAGTCATCCTGCAAACAGTAATATTTTAATATATTTCTTGATTTAATTAGAAAGTACCTTTTCATTCAGTAGGAGTATAGCAAAAAGAATTCATGTGAAAATAAAAAATGTGTACAGGGTGAAACAGAAGCAAATGAATTAATCACAAAGATACCCAAGTAAGGAATATTAAAATTACACTTCAAGTAAATTCAATAGGTATCTGTTAAAATGTATCACTGAAACAAAATATGAATCTGACTTGGTAGTTCTGTTTTAACCATTTCCTCACAAAAAGAAAGTATAAAGCAAACAAAAACATTTTAATATTCTAGCTCTCAAAAATGAAATCTTATGGGTACACTCCCTTTACAGTTTCACAGAAATCTGCGCCTCACTATTTAATAATGCTTCTGGTTTTAAATGAAATAAATACAAAATAACTACTTTTTAAGGCATCATAATTTTCAATCATAAAAAATGATTTTCTTAGCCAGGCCTAGTGGTGCATGCCTGTAATCCTTTGGGAGGCTGAGACAGGAGAATCGTGAGTTCAAAGCCAGCCTCAGCAACAGCGAGGCGCTAATAACTCAGTGAGACCCTGTCTCTACATAAAACACAAAATAGGGCTGAGGATGTGGCTCAGCGGTCGAGTACCCCTGAGTTCAATCCCTGGTACAAAAAAAAAAAAAAAAAAGATTTTCTTTAAAACAAATTTAGACTTGAATAAATTCATTTCAGTAAATATCAGTGTATTTCTAAGAACTGAAAATCTGACTTCTTACACTAATCCCACCCTATATTAAGTTATAATATATAATCAAAGAAAAGAAAAGGTTTTGATATTTCAGAACTGCAATATAAAATCTAATTTGAGAAATTAAACTCAGGAATAAAAATTTAAAAAGTGCTTCTTAAAATTTTCCCATTTTAGTCGTCTGACCTTTTACATGGAAATTCACACAAGAGATGTCTTAATTCCAATGTGGTCTATTTAGAAGTGACATAATGCATTAACTTATCAATAATTAAAATGAACTCAGTATCATCTTCTGTTGAAGCAAATTCTCCCTTGTTTCTCTGAGCTACACATCTCTAAGAGAATGCTGAATGAGTACATAGGATGATACCCAGAAGTTCCGACTTAACCACGTATCCTGAAAACAGGCACTGAAAATATAATGAAGCTCATCCAAGGTTTTCTTTTCCACAGATTGGGATGTTATTAGGAATGAGATAATGACAAAAAGTCTCCATGTTGCCGCATTTCAAAAACTACAAAAAAATGCTCTTCAAAGGAGAAAAGAAAGTATCCTACCTTTTTAAAAATTCCATGTACTCGGTGTGCTTGATGAGTCCTGTCCTCATCATTATTGTTTGAAAACATTGTCGATCAATGGCCCAAAGTTTCACATTTACAAGAGCTAGAGAAAGGAGAAAAAGAAAACAAACAGGGAAAAATTAATTAGAGAATTTCAACTGTGAATAATATCCTGCAAAACAGATGAGTTATTCATGAGCGGTATGAAAATGATTAACCTTTCACATGCACTTGAAGCTAATATAACACTACTCAATTCCACTAAAGTCAGGTATGCTTACAAGCAAAATGTACTTCATAATTTTCCATACTAGTATTATTGTCCACTAAGAAGTTCCCTTTTGCTTTATGTCCCTTGCGGTATGAGAGTAGTTAAGCACACCCCAAAAGTATTCACTGGTTCAAAGATTTTCTATGAAGGAAATAGCATGCATATAAAAAGAGGTTCACAAGTAATAATACTCTGATAATTACCCTGAATGGTATTAATGACTCATGACCATATTTTAATTACAAAATTCAGAGGTAAAAAATTCAATTTACACATTTAAAGGGGAATTCAATGTAATAGAAATAATAATTGCATGATAATTTCTACAAAAAGCTTGTTTAACAAATTGTAACCTGTGCCCAAAGTGGCCACGTGGAAGTTTTATTAGATATTTTTGTTTAATTTTAATTTCTGCTCCTACACACCCTCATCCTTGACAATGAATAATTAAATGTTGAAGCTGCAATGTATGTATGTATGGAAAAGCCACAGTGAAACCCGCTAATTTGTACAATTAATATGTGTTTATAATTCTAATAATAATAAATAAAAAGCCATTCTGCCAATAAATAAATATGGAAGCCGATTACCCCAGAACTATTAAACATATAAGCATAAGAAAAAATGACAGATGTTACAATATATTATGGAACAATACACCAAGATAACCTTGGGTTTTAAAAGATGAACACACTGAAAATCTTGATAATTGAATCTGCATTATATATGACAGGCTTATTTTATTTTTCTAGTTTTATGTATATTTTCAAATTTTCATAATAGAAAATAGCTCAAATTTGTTTTGAACTAAAGAAAGCCAATTTATATACCTCATACCCAGAGGGATGGAGAAGAGAAAGGGTATGTGAAGGTTTGAGCAAGACTGCTGATGGGGCCAGAATATGGTTTAATGAGAAACACAGAAAGGTAGAGAAATACAATTCTCTCTTCTCCATAGTTCTCAGACAAAGGCTAGTACATGAGTGAATTGAGACTGGGGATTAAGGGGGGGAGAAAATGTTTGCAGAGTAATTAGGTCCCACATATGCCTCCAGGGAAGAGAACAGTGGAAACAAAGGAATGGGAGACAAGGTGATAAAGAAAACGTTATTCTACAGAGAAAACCCTATTCTTGAATTTTACATCATTTTCCTGGCAAAACTGAGGATAAGAAATTAAAATATGACTTCTTCTTTGTCTAGCTCCTTAGAAGTGGAAAAAAACAAACCCAGAAAAACAAACAACCATGCTCAGTTAAATAGAAAAATAGCAAAAGCAGTAAGAATTGATATGCTGGTGGCTCCTTTCCAAATAGCCTTAAAAATGACACTTCATCAGGGCTGGGGTTATGGCGCAGTGGTAGCGTGCTCGCCTAGCACGCGTGAGGCACTGGGTTCGATCCTCAGCACCACATAAAAATAAAATAAAGATATTCTGTCTGCCTACAACTAAAAAATAAATACTTAAAAAAAATGACACTTCATCAAAAACAAAGCTATCACAGGTTTTCTCCAGTCATATTCTAGTTCTTCTGATGACTGCAGGCTCTCTTCCAGAATTATGTGTGTCCTTGAGACATACGGTAAGACTGGATGACATGAAAAACTTGGAAAATCAGAGGACCTTTCCCAAGTGGAACAGGAAGTAAGACTTGAAAAGTGGTGGAGGCCAATTCTGAAGAGAAATGTATGAAGAGGAAAGTATATAAACAGGAGCACAGCTGGGAATGACCCCAGGAGACCCTTCAAATAGAACACACTGAAATGGCTGAGACTTCTGTAGGGTTAGTACCCTCTGAGAGTGAGTTGTGATACAGGGCCCTGGAACCCAGGTTCATGGAGCCAGAATTAATTTAAGGAACAACAGTAAGTTAGTAGAGATCTTTAAAAGAGAAAATAAAGCAATGTGAAAAACCAAAATTTAAAAGGATGTACTCTGGATACATCAAGACTTTTACATGTTTATAAAGAAAAATAAATAAATTGAAATTTTTCTGTATTCATCATCCCTAATGATTTCTAGGTATTTTGTAATATAGATAGACCTCCCACTAAGGACAAATAAGGATGCATCCGCCAATTTTGTTATTTTAAAAAATAATAATAAAAATAGTTGCAAATACTAGGAGAAAGTTGTAAATACATATAATAGTTGCAACTATTTATATACAATATGTAACATATTATGCATTGTATAATCCTATCATACCATTTTTATGTATTATGTCTTTACATATATAATATATATTTAGATACTATACATTCATATGCATCATATATATTTATACACATTTTAAAATGTACCTTAAAGAAATGACCAGAAGTGGAATGTCTATGTGAAATAAAGCACACATACATTTTTAAGGCTTCATCCTGCAGAGAGATTTAACACATACACTCCTAGCAATAGGACATGAAATTTTTACTATAGACTCTAAGGGATATGACCATAGTGATAGCAGAGAACAAATCAATATAGGAAAGGCATACGTTGGATTGAAAGACACCAGAGTCAAACAGACTATAGACCAACAGTGGTGTCATCAAATAACAAGTTACATACAAGCTCTAGGGCAGAGTAGTAATATAGTGGAAGTTCTATCTAAAGAAAACTGTTCTGGTAATATGTTGTATGCAATTTTCCAACAAGGAGCAATAAGCACCAACCAGAGGCCATGGTCAAGTCAAGAAGGGAGGTTTGTAATTAATATGGCTGCAACGGGAGTAAGAGCACAGGTTTAGCTTGTGTGTGTGTGTGCATGTGCCCATGGGTGTACTTAGCAAATATTACCAATATTCCTATTTATCTCTAATATATATTTCTTCAGATACATTTGCATATTCCCTCAGAGAAAAGCTCCTTCCCTGTTACCTACAATCTCTTTTACAACTAGAAATTAGCTTTTCCTTTGAGAAGCATTAGGTATATTTATTAATGAAATTTATATGCACAAATTTCACCTACAAAAATATTCACAAATGAATGTAAGCTTAGGTGACCTCTAATGTTATTTAAAATCTCTAAACTGAATTGATCAGATTTCATTATCCATATGTTTAAAAATGGCTTCTAAAAATGAGTTCACATAATCCAATCACTCGATTTTCTGTTTGGTTGTTTACTTGGACTACTGATATGTCTCTACAGAAACCTTCATTTCAGATAATGCTGCTGCATGATGATGAGCATAGGTTGATAAGATTACAGCCTTATCCATGACCTTGAGCAAGATGCCAAAACATTTTTTTATATTCGGTTAATATACATATTAGTCAAGTCAGCATTTTACAGGTGGGCAAGCATGACTAATAATCACCTTGCCTTGTTATCAAAAATACAATTATATTAGAGTTGTGATTAATGTCTTGGTTCTGAAACAGCCTGCTGAAATGTAAGTCTGTTGCTTCCATATCTTAAAGAGATCATTCAAAAGAATCTCTTCATTTACCTTTGATTTTTAAGTATTTCTTTTACCTGTGTAGGGAATAAACACTGAGCAAATAGAATTTCTGTGTTTTTCATGATGAATATTGTGATTGAATGTTTAAGTCTGCAGGGCATAAAACAGAGCACTAAGGCTGGGGATATAGCTCAGTTGGTAGAGTGTTTGCCTTGCATGCACAAGGCTCTGGTTCTAATCTCCATCACCACAAGAGAGACAAAACAGAGCACTGGAAAAAGATTTTCCTTTCTGTTCGAGTATGAATCTAAAATTCTTTGCTAAAACATGTATCATGTTCTTGGATTAAGGTCACATACCATATGAAAAAGCATGTGACCTTTTATAACTATGAGATCACAAGTGTACCAAGGACACCTTCAACATGGGTTAATGCTGGCTTGCATTTAGGGAACGCCAAGATCACAGAGAAAGGAGCCACAAATTGGGCTAAACTAAGAGACCACAAATCTGAATTTAGCCTAAGTTCTATGGGGAATTCATCTGTTTTTCAAATTTTGGAAGAATACTGAGAAAGCATATGTGAATATGAAAGCAATGATAGACTCAAATATTTATTTGACCCATATTTATCTTACGGTATTGGTTGTAAGTATACAGAATAGAGAAAAAGTTCAGCCCTGCCCTTAAGACACTAGTGATGCAGTTCAGAGGCCACAAATTACTGTGATGCCATTGGCCTATGGTATGTTTTTGTGCAGTCTACTAGCAAAGGAAGGGCTTTATATTTTTACACGGTTAGAATTTCAAAAGCATATTTTTTGACACATGAAAATTATATAAAACAAATTTCAGTGTCCATAAATGAATTTCAGTGTCCATAAAAGTCTTCTTGGAACACAGCCATGCACCTTCATTTACATATTGTCTCTGGCTGAACCAAGCAATTGCAACACAGACCATATGGACCACAAAGTCCAAAATATTTCCAACAACACCTGCTGATTTCTGGTCTAGTGAAACAGAAAAACAACTCAAGATATAAACCTACCATGGGTAAGTGTCTGGGGCGTGAATACGCAGAAAAGGCAACATGTACTTTCGAACAGCTGAGAAGGGCTGACAAAAGAAGATTTACAGAAGGGAATCATCTCAGCCAGAGTTCCTTAGGTGGTGTTATGGACTGAACGTGTTTCCCCCAAATTAGTAAGTTGAACCCCTAGTCACCAAACTGATAGAATTAGGATATAGGGTCTTTGGGAGGTGATTTGATTGAGGTAAGATCTTAAGGTGACACTCACATGATGGGATCAGTATCCTTATGAAAAAGAGTTTCATAAGATCCATCTCTCTGCATGCAGGCACCAAAGAAAGGCATCTAATCAGGAAAGGGACTATCACCAAGGACTGGACCATGCTTATACCCTAATGTTGGACTTCTGGACTCCTGAACTGTAGGAAATATCACTAGTTTTCTAAACCATCAATTTGTGGTATTATAACAGCCTGAACTGACGAAGACCACCTAAGAAACCTAAGGAGTCTGTGTATGGAACTCAAGGGATTCTTGAATTTGAGAGGCAAAAACAACACTTTTACTTTTACTACCTTGTAACTGAAAGTTAGTATCTCTTTCTATTCTAAACGTAAGCAACAAACCACACTGGTGTTTTGTCACCAATAGAAACCATGGCTATTTTTATATCATCCTACATTTGCTATAGCTAACTTAAGTATAATGTATACTCATTACTACTTTGAAATCACAGGCATTGCTACATCAGCCTTTAGATCTTAATTTTGATAAGCTGTTATAATAATTCACTTCAATCTTTATCACTATATTTCTATATAAATTGTTTCCTTTGTTAGCCTATATATTTTATGTTATGCTTTTAAAAACAGTCTGTTAGATAAGTCCATGTATCACTAGACTGACAAACAGTTCCATAGCACTCAAGATTAAGAGCTCCTGTTCCAGGGCTGGAGGTGTAACTGAGTATAGAGCTCTTGCCTAGCTTGTGTGATGCCCTGCATTCAATCCCCAGGACTGATAAAGCCACAGCTGATATATTTCACTGATCTGCATCCCTGGTGGCATGCCAGTTGTTAAAGCATCAAAATACATTCATATTATTTAGTAAACAGGCCTGAGTTCACTGACTATTCCTTTTAGAATAGGAATAGTCCTTTTAGAACAATCCCCTAGGATCTCCGTAGTTAAGTAACTAAAAGATTAACATTGAGTTCAACAGTGACTTCCCAGAGTTTGCTCCAGAAGTAAGTATTCTAAACGAGTTGCTAGATTTTTTTAATATGTCCCCCTTCCATGCTTTAGTCAGTTTTTTCACCACTCTGACTATAAGATCTGACAAGAATGTTGTAGAGGAGGAAAAGTTTATATGGGCTCAGGGTTCAGAGGTCTCAGTTCATACAGAGCCAAAACTCCATTGCTCTGGACCTGAGGTGAGGCAGAATGTCAAGGCAGAAGGGTGTGGTGGAGGAAGGAAGCTCAGAACATAGCCATAAGAAAGCAGAAAGAGGGCTCCTCACCAGGGATAAAATATATACCCCAAGAAAGGGTGGTGACCCACTTCCTCCAGCCATACTCTACCTGCTTACAGTTACTACACAGTTAGTCCCTATCAGTGGGTCACATGGACCAGGTTAAGGCTCTCATAACTGAATAATTTCACCTCTGAACATTCTAGTATTGTCTCACACATGAGCTTTTAGGACACCTTATATGGAAACCATAACACTCTACCACCAGTCCTTGCCAGAAAGGGGTCTGATAGAGATGTATAAAGAAGTAACAGCATAACTCCTGGAGGAGACTTCAAGGGTCCAGGTAGTCTCAGTTTGGAGGTAGTCAGAGATGAAACAGAAATGATAAGGTAAGCACAAGTTAGATGGCTGTAATTCTTGTATGCCTGCTGTAGGGCTAGGTCTAGATTCACAAATCAGAAAGCACGGAAGAATGTAAAACAAATGATTCCTTTGTCCAAATGATCTAGAAGCTTTTGAGGGCCTAGAAGAGAAGGGAGAACAAGGAAAGTGTTATCAGCTTACGCCCCTACCTCTGCTTCAACATTAAAGAGGCCAGCTCATACTGTGAGGTACTTCAGTATATGCCCAAGGAATGCCAGAAGTGTTATGGTAACCCTGCCATCTCTTGATGCTTGAGTCATCTGTGATTACTCAAATAGTGTGACAGAATCAGAGCCTGGGAAGAGACCTTGAGGCGCTCCAAAGAACCACAACTGTTTCTCAACATTATCAAGGCATATGTTAGCCTTGAGTTAAATTCCAACTGCCAGAATGTTCTCCAACAAATGCTGCACAATTAGAAAAGGCCATTTGTTATTGACTAGGCATCTGGAGCACACCAATGTCTCCACTGCACAGTTTTGAAGATATGTTTTAAACTTCCTTCCTAGAAAAAATTATCTTTGAATGATATATTAGAATATTAAATAATTGAATATATTAATAGTAATATGTTTAAAATTGAATGAAGAATGGGTTGTAAAAAATAGACACTACAGATAAGAATAATTATTATAAACATAATAGCAGAAAAAATGACCATTACATGATATTTATATATTTGAAAGGACGTGGTGTAGTGGGCTGACCTGTAATGAAACAACTAGAAATGAATTAGCCACTTCTCTCAATTCTACTTGACTTCACACCTTGTACAATGTAACTTACAAAGGCTAAGTGGAAACTTCTAAAAATTGTTGAAAACAAAACTAACAGTAATTTTAAAATTTAAATTTACTTTCAAAAGTTAAGAATACTGGGAAAATCATATGGATAATGATACATTTTAGAATAGATACAATAATGATTATTATTTGGGTGCTTTTATTGAATACTTACTATTCATTTTGACAAGAACTTTGTGTGCTGTATCTGTTTTGTGTATTACTTTAATGATCCTTATCCTGTTGGTATTAATATGAAAACTGAGTCTCCAAAAGGCTAAATTACTGCCCAGATCACACATAAAAGAGTCAGAGGAGTCAAGTTCATTCAAACTCCAAAGCTTCAGTCTTTTGACTAATATATGCTTATTAAACTAGAGTGAGCATTTTGCTTTCCTAAATCCATTCTTCTGGCCCATTTCACCACCTACTCATTTTATCAAAATCTCAGAAACCACAGGAACAAAAGGAGTAGAAATTGGGCTACAATAACTGAGATGGGGAGGATTCTTTAAATTGTAGCATAAGTGGACTGAGGATTCTAAACAAGGTTTTCATGTAATAGGAGGTAAGATCGTTATTTCATACCTGAGGCAGTTTCCTCCTGACAACCTTTCCCCGCTGCCCCCTTCCCTTAGCTATCAACACTGTGTCCTGTCTAGAATGCTCCCTTCCTCATCCCCCAGAGTTACCAGGAGCTGCCTGTTACCAGGTGACCTTCAGTGAAAAAAGCTCAGGAAGAGTGTGCTTCACTCTACAGGCTCCACTTTCTATGCACTTTCTATGACTCCCAGTCAGGCCAAATAAGTCATCTTTAGAAGCCAAGGCTGTGGCAGTCACTGAGGGCAACATGTAGGTGAGGGCTGCTGTGTGCCAGGGTTCATCTGATTCATGCAGAATTCTAACCATGCCTCCCTCCTTGCTGGTGGAAGTCCAGAGGCACCAAAGGTCAGGTGCTGATTAGTAACAGGTTGTGAGGATGCCGAACGGGCCTGTGGAAACAGAGCATTCCCTTGGCTTCCCAGCCTTTCTGCTGGCATTCCTCGTTCACAGCAATTTACTATACTGTCTTACATCCGTTAAGCCAAAATTAAATTATTTGGAAAACTCTAGTAATCCAATTCCATGAAAAATTGGTAGTGGAGGCTGGGGATTGGCCAGTGGGGACAAGAGTTGTAGGAATGAGAAAGAACAATGATAAATAAATAAACCTTAGGTCACCTGAAGCCACCATGGCCTGAGCAAAAGTCAGGTATGGTAGACAAAAGAGTAGGAAGAAAAGAGGAATTGGCCTCTAGGAAATAAGTGGATCTGTGAAGTTCGGACACAAATTAGGGAACAAGAGTGAAAGGAAAAGGCAAGGGCCCATGCATCATAATAGAGCAGTGCGGACTAAAACACCAGCAATATCTTCCTAAAGCACTATTCTCTTCTTCTACCCCAAAACCGTTCCATAGCTCCCTACTGCTGTACATGAAGCTAAATCTATTCATTCTTACACGCTATCCACATTACCAGCTAAAAGTACCTTTCTGGCTTCATCGTCCACAATTCTTTACACATATCTCCTATTTCAGACAAAGATTCTGTTGTCCAGTTTCCAATCCACCTTTCCTTTCCCTGCCTTCAGGTGTTTACTCCAATTACCATCCTCTTGTAACGTGATCTTAGGAGCTCTCCAGGCCAAATCCAATACCCACTTTATCCATGGGGGCTTTCAACTTTATCTCAGCTAGACTTTCTCCCCTCTCAATGTTGACAGCACTCTGATTGTGCCTCCTTCGTGCCTTTTATCCCTATACCTTCTCAATATTTATGCATGTACCTGAGTTAGATCAATACCATAGTCTACCCTGAGCACTGTGACTTTTTCACAGCCTTCAGCAAATGTTTCATGGTGAATAAATGATGAGGTGATGTGGGAGAAATGATCTGTGAAAAAGATGAAGAAACTGAGGACAATCGGTTTGAAAAAGAGTTAAAGGAGAACTCAGGAACTGTCCTAAGATATGTGGAGGGTGTATTAGCTTTCCCCAGTAAATGCAATTGGGCTAGCCTGAAATCAAGAGTCAGGGGCACATATTACAAAAACTCTACAGGCATTGTAGTAATGTCTCGATAGGCATCACTATGTGCCAAGTACTCTACACAGAACTGGTGATACAAAGATAAACAAGATACAGCCCTTAGCCTCCAGTACCTTCTTGCTGCTACAGGCTGTATTTCTTTACTTTCCTCTTTATTTACATTCACCTCTTTATTTACATTTTAAGCTAACAGCCTTAATGGTTCCATCTCAAGCTAAATTTGGACCAATCCATCAGATAATGTTTCATGTAGATAAAGAATCAGTTTCTTCTTACTGTCAAGGAAGAAACTAAAACTACTAAAAAGAATTTATAATTGGAAATTTAGATTCAATATAAAGACAGGAGGAGTCGAGCAATGGCGGCGTATCGTACTAAGAATTTTCTGATAGGAAGTGTTCAAGGAGACCATCTCATAAAATGAGGGAGGGAAGGATCACTGAATCAGATGGAAAATGCAATTGAATCACCTCAAAGGAGAAAATGAACCATAGCATTTTATAACATCAAAAGGATAAACGCAGACAGCAATGAGTCATGGAACTATATGATTGAGCATATAATGGTAGTTATTTTCAAGAAATACCCCCTATATTGGGCACTGTACCAAAAGGATGATGGTGTGGAAAAAAAACCTCTACATCAGAAGGTCAGATGTCCAGAAAAAGGGTGAAATTTGTTGATTGTAACAAAGGAAACAGTGCCTTTGTCAATGCTCTATGCACAAACTTAAAGACTGAGTGATTCGCAGGGTGGCCAGTGTGGGCAATCTGCCTTCACCCTCCAGGAGTGTGGAGCTTGGACAATTGGTTTCAGCTTTCATTAATCTCTTCTAGGGATCAAAAATAATTATGCATGCCTCGTGAAATTATTCTCAACTATGAATGAAATGGTAGATGACTCTTAAAATACAATTCCATCTTCAGTGGTCTGAGATGGTTTAACCACCCTAATTCATAGAAAAGTGAGACCACATTAGCACCAACCTGGGTAGTGACAGTGAATTCTAAAGGAGCTAAAAAAATAGAACAGAACAAAAGTTTAGAGCATTCATGGAATTTATTAAGAAACTCAGAAGAATAGAAAAGAAGCCTCTGGTAAATGTGGTAAATACCCAGTTTGGGCAAGCTTCAAGGTTAGGAGGGAGAATTAAGATAAAGAAAGATAAAGGATGATGGAGAGTGTGTTAAGAAGGAGGTAAAGAAAACTGGCTTATGGCAGCACAGAGCTCTTTGAAGGCAAGAAATGTGTCTTATTCATCTTTTATCCCCCTGGCTTCTGGCACATAGCAAACAGCCATTAAATACTGAATGAATAACTCCTACATATTCTTCTCTGGTGCTCTTAGATATGAACATCTCTTCACTCTTCATTTCAGGATACTCCTAAATATTATTATAATCAGGCTTCAAATAATTTCATTAATGTCAAAGCCCAGGAAAAATCCAGAATAAAAAAAATTATTAAATAGGAGATGTGCAATTCTTTAGAAAAGACTTTAATGAGATCCATTTTTATTGGGCTTCCTAACATGTGTAAGAATCCATTTCACATCAGTGAATCTCCAAACATCATATTTTGGGTATCAATCATACACTTCAATCTCAGGCAGACTGCTAAGATGTCTTTTGCTGACAGCCCTTTTATGGTGACAGGATTTCCTGCAGGTTGGCACATTTTGAACAGTGTGCCTAATTCAAAATATCAGCATGTTTGGTAAACGTCACTGCACATCTGTGCATAACAACAGATTGTGTCTTGAATCTCATAAAGGAAATGAGTGTTACATCTGTACGCCCTTTTGTCAGTTGGATGGGTTGCATCCCTAAACACCACACCAAGACGTTGAAAACACAGGCTTACCTGTTTGCTGAAACTCGAGTAAACACCTTTAGAAAAGCCACACTAATAGCTTTTTGTTTTAAGTAGAACTGTGATTTTGACTCAGAAATATTATTTAAATTTATTTTCCCAGAGGAGGGGATTCCCTTGTCCTACTTGGTTCTTAGCTGATACTTTTTCTCATTCTGCAAACAGTGTCTTTATGCCTGAAGTATTTGATGTATTCTTAATTAATCTTACTTTTTGAGGGGAAAAATGAAGCATTAAGATTATATGTCTGTTAGCCCCCTGCTGAATCCCACCTTCAAACCTCACCATTGCTGTGCTTTAGATGTGTTCATTTTCCTTGCACCCCTCTCCATCACCCCGCTTCATTGCCACCTTCGGTCTAGACTCAACAGCCATAATTTATGAACCCTTTCAAGTCCTCACATAAATATGAAAACCAAAGCTTCTGTCTGATGCCATCACCCATTAAGATAGCATATGACAGCACGAGTTAAAAGTAGATGCAATATTACTGGCCATTTATTTTCTAGGCACTAGTAGACTCTGAAATAGAAGTATCGTTTTTGGCCCATCTCCTCTTCAGTAAATTATATGTAATTCTCTAAGTTTGGCAGAATTCTATTTAAAAAATTCACAAAAAGGAGCTCTCTAACAGTCTCCTCCACTGGCAGATGACACCAAGAAATGTCAAGTGAGCTCAGCTGTTCTACATTTTCCAAACTGTCTGCTTCTGGCACATTGTAAGAATGCCGTTTTTTCTTCTTGTGATTTTTTTTCATGTCTGGAAGACACATAGCGTTGCAAAGAAAACTGATCATTCAACAACGATTAGAAAAATGAGCTTTAATTGACATGAATGCAGAGGTTGGTTGTGCTATTATGTAATTAGGAAAGTAATAGTTCTTATATTTACACAGAAGGAAGAAACAGCATCATCTATAGTTTACAAAAAGATCACTGGTGTCTTCAGGAGAAAAGAAAATCTGAATGATTTCTAGGAAGAAGATCCTCTGCTGAGACACATTAAACCCAGCCCTTTCTCTTGCACTGACTATCATTTTCACACAACAACACCAACCGTGAACCTGGCACAGAGCGACACTAGGAGTTCAATCTAGCCACCTCATGACTCGCTCGGCTACATCCACACAAAGTTCACCTTCCCACTCCAGCCCTTTCACCTACATTCCAGTCGCAACTAAGCCTGTTTCTCATTATGTTATCTCCTTGCCCACTTCATAATCAATAAGCTTCAAATCTGAGCTATTCTGAAGGTTATATAATCAGTAGTAGCTTGTAAGCTTTGGTTTTTTTTTAAGCAAAAGATGACATTTAATCATTGGTTTAGTCAGACTTTTACAAATTCTGACTTTAATAAAATCTGCCCTTGGTTAGCAAAATTGTGCCAACTCCTTCAGCAGATAACACCAAACCAACCATAGCCTATTATTTGCTCAGATCATTTAAGGATGTGCATTTATTAAAAGAAAGTGAAGGTTGGCACAAATATACACAGAAGAGCTCTACACTCCAGTCTGGTGACTGCCAAGGCTTGTGTATGTGTTGTGCCTGCTAGTAGCAGCTCTTCTTCAATCTTAGTGCCTTGTCCCTGCACATCCCAGTCCTCCTTAGTGAGTACATGATTAATCAAGTTATGTTGTTTCTAAACTAGAATGAGTCTGGTTTCTGTCTCAAGCCACAGAAGGAATCCTGAATGCTTAAGGAATTGCTAATTTTGCCACGATCATGAGTTTCAGTTTACATATGTATAATACTGAAACAATGTTGAACTTTGAAATCTTTAAGCCATTTGAATGGAATTTTATAGTTTTCAGGGTTTTAAAGTTGCACATATATGGTTTTAATTTTTTGAAACAACAGAGATAAAAAGAACAAGTTATAATCCTATTTGATCAGTAGAAAAAAATTAAAGTTCAAAAGATTAAATGATGTTATAAACATTATTTAGTCAGAGGTTGACAGCTCCAGAGCTCATGCTCTATAGATCCTTCAAAGGACATTCCCAGTTCATACCTCACATAATCTTTTTCTAAATTTAAAAAAAACATTTTTTAAAACAGCAGAATGCACTTCAATTCACAGTACATAAAAGGAGCACACTTTTTTCTTTCTCTGGTTGTACACAAGGTTAAGTCACACATGTGTGTCTTCATAAAACATCACATAATCTTAACCACAATGACCAAATATGAACAAATCATCATGGTGCTGATTTACATTTATATTTTCCAAATTGTACATATGGAATAAAGGACCTTTATACAGGATGAATTGATTTAAAACCAAGCTACTCAGTAATTGGCAATGCTTCAATAAACTACTCATTGCTTCAAATCTTAATCAGATTTCTGATTGACTTTCTTGAAGTTTATGACTGAGTAGAAAGGATCTCAAGACAATGACTAGAATCATTAGCAAGGTTACTACATAAAGACAAAAGGTACCCAAGTCATAAGCGAGGCTTCAATGTAATAAAATATTTACCCCACAATAAATACTTAGGACACATTAAATACCAAGTAGGAATAACAGGAAACAAGACAAAAATATTTCCTGCCTCCTAGGAGATTATAGTGGTTTGTTGGAACAGAATGTAAACCAAGCAACATCTATACAGGGTGGCGAGTGAAAGGTTAACTGACAAGGTCAAAGGTGTGTGAAGAGCTTTCTCAGGTGTATCTAATAGAGCCATAAAGATGAGGAAAGAGTTCCCTGAGGAAAAGGTGCTCTCGGTGAAGCTAGGAGAAGGAGGAGTTACCAAATGGAGAAAGGGAAGACTAGTCAAATTCCAGATGTCAATGAAGTCATAAAGCTTATTTTATAATTTCAAAAATAAAAAATCCTATTTCTTCTTGCCTTGTATAGAGTCCCATGCCCAGAATAAAGGCCTTTTATTCAGCTCAAGATCATAAACTCCTAAAACATAGGCAAGGCATATCTACCCCTTCCCACTCAGTACAGAACAGCAGTTTCACCATTCTAGATTGTTCTCCTGTCAAATTTTGTATCTTGTAGCTAGCATTTTTGTAGATCTTAGCCCAAATTAATGAAGCATCAACTCCACCTCCACTGACTTCACTAATACTATTCATTACATGCCAGATATCTAACATACATCCTGAAAATAATATTTGGTATAGACTGATATGGATTTCAAGTCTATTTTCTTAGGCATAACCAAAACCTACTTTAAAGGTGCAACAAACCATGAGAGATGACAATAGTACAGCTCGTGCTCCATAACTAATGTATACTCAGAGCCATAGATAGGTTATTATGTTCTACACACAATATGAGCAGAGTTATTGTCTTAAGATAGCTATTTTACATTTACGTTTTCCAAATTATAAATATGGAATACATGACCTTTATCCAGAATGAATTGTCTTAAAAACAAGCTACCTGATAACTGACACATTGCTACAAATCTAAATCAGATTGTCTCACTGTGACTTTGGTACTTTCTTCTTTCATGTAGCAATATTTCCTAATGATTCTACTCATTGTTTTGAGATTCTTACCACTGAAGAGAGTCAGTCTAACCTAATATCATATTAAAGTATGTATTTATGTATATTGACTGAATGAGATATCTCCTAATCCCTGACAAAAATTGCAATGGATACTTTCTTAACTGTACTATGCCCCCATCATGGCTTGAGGTGTATGGCAGAAGCGGATCCCAATTGTTCAAATGCAAACATGTGTTGCACATGATATCAGGTTGACAGGAGCCACCAGCTGGAGCACAACTCAATTCACTGGAGACTACAATGCAGACTGCCAAGTTGAGAGATAATCAACAGAACTCACTTCAATTCTTAAGAGTGTCTTGTCTCCTCCATCTAGCACTGCCAACAGAAATTTGAAATCTTCAATGTAAGTCAATAATGCAATAGACACATCAAACAAGGTGTGTTTCAATAGGAAGTCATGAATGTTTCAGGATTCAAACTTTGCCATCTCAATTTTCTTCTTACCGATGCTTTGGCTCCCCTGGTCAGTTCATTGTTTTCCCTTCCTCACTTTGATAATGAAGAAACCGTGATGAAGAGGAATAAAGGCATTCATGGCCAGAATCATGCCATAGTGGAACTGGAGAGAGACTCATACAAACATAGGAACTTCTGAAGGATCAGAATTGATACTCAAAAATGCAACCATTCTTCCCCTCCCATTTCATGTACTGGTTTACCACCCATCTGTTTTCAGAGTCAAGTTTTTGTTGTTGTTGTTGTTGTTTAGAGTACTAATGAAAAATATGACAAAGAAATAAAGGGACTATTCCTGTTGAGGATTTGGTATTCTTCAAAATGTTTTCATATAAAAATAATCAAATGACAATGGCCTAAAGAAGGACAAAAGAATAACATCCCCAGTGAGCAATCTCGATTCTAAAAACCAAGAAGAGCATTTATTTTAATTAGTCATGGTCTTCACACTAATTGCACTCCTGCCACGAGTAGTCCTTTTTCCATCAATAACACGGTTGGCCTTGCAATATTAAAAGGAGAAGATGAGAGGCAAAAACAACAAAAGCATGTGATTTTTTTATGCCAAAAGCTATGACTATTTTAAAAGCTAAATTAAGAGCATTCTAATTGACACTAATGAAACCATAAAGTCAAATCTTGACTTAGAAAATTGTTCCTTATTTCATCAGGGAGGAAGTTCAATACTGTAATCTCATTGTCAGGTGAACGAACGCCCGAGTAAGCATGTGGACTGTGAGGCTAACTTACCAGAAGTAGAAAAGGTACAGATGCATCCCCATAGTCTGTTACAAAGCTCTGGGGTGCCATCACACTTCAATCAGGTTGCTCCAGTAACTAGCAAAGTGACAATCCTTATAGGACTTACTCAAGATGTGGAATGCACTGGTGCCGAGTTTTAAAAAGCAAACTATTTCAGTTTCCCCAGAAGGGTCCCAAGATAAAACTACTCATTCTTCTTGACAGGTATAAATTGTTCTGTTTGGTTTTGTTTTTTAACTTTGAAAGAGATGACCAACTTCTACCTGCGGTTTCAGGACACCACAGTATGCATCAGCTGATACTGAAGAGCAGGTAGAAGAGTCATACATTCAGTCTGCATGGAAATATTATGGAGACAAAGGCATTTTGTCAGCAATTTTCAAGAAGGCTACTTATCTCCATGCCAGACACAAAGGCATTACAAGACAGGGAAAAGAGTAAGAGTTGAAAGACAAAATCCTGCATGCACAGCATGTATTTAATTTTTATTAGAACACAGCTAAGAGGCTGTGCAGGGCAGTGGAGGAACTGATTGCCGTGGAGATGGGCCTGTCAAAGGGCAAGCTCAGCCAGAGCAAGAAGGAGCACATCCAAGAACCAAGCAAAGAAAGGCCTTTCACAGGGGAGTGTTAAAAGCAGCAACCAAACATAATGAAATGTCAAAAAGAATGGAGGAAGAGTTAACCAAGATGACAAGAGGGCAAGCACCAGAACTAAGCCTTTCCAAAGAATTAGCCACTTTTGCAGAAGGCTGCCATGTTCCTATTTTTAGGACCCTGGCTTGTTTTCAATGAAACTGATGTTCACATCACACCTTTATAAGCTGCCTCATTTGCAAAACAAAAGAACAATCCTTTTAATGAAGGCTCCCCAGTGAAGTACAATTAATAATATTTGAATATTAAGAACTAAGGCAGTGGGGCTTTCAAACTTTAGAGGATATAAAAATCACCAAGAGGGCTTTTTGAACATATATTGCTCATTCCCATCTCCCAAAAGGTCTTCTTGAGACCTAAAACTGACATACTTAATAAATCCCCAGGGAGTGCTGATGGCTGTTGTTGATCTGGACCTTGTAAGAAGTAGTCGTCTAAGGAAAACAAATGACCATATGTATTTTCATGCCTAGATTATAACTGGACTATGAGGAGAAAGACCAAAGAGAACAGCTCCCTTTATGCACTTCAGTATGTTTCCAACATGGTCAAAGACTGATGGAAAAAATCACTAGGCAATTTCAAAGTGGGGGATTCTTGTTTGTGTTACTAAAATAGATTACTTTCTATCAGTAAGGGTCTCCAATCAGGGCTTTATAAACATAAATGTGTGTAGGAATCAGCTGATAATCTTGTTAAAATGCAGATTCTGATTCATAAGTATGCAGTGGGGCCTTGGATTTAACCTGTGTAACAAGCTCATAGATTCTACTTGTGCCTTGGGCCAAGGACCACTCTTTGAGTAGAAAGCCTTACTATGGAAACAACATGACACAGTGGCCAAAAGTGAGGGCTCAGATCATGCTCCATGCATAGAAATCCAGGCTCTGTCACTGACTACATATGTGATTTAGGGCACGTTACTTAAATTCCTATGCCTCAGTTTCATCTGTAAAATTAGATTAGTAAAAGCACCTACCCTGCATGATGTCATGAGTATTACTCTAGTTAATACATGTAAAGCAGAGTATGTGGCTCAGATAAAGCATTTAATAAATACTACCTGTGTATACAAAGAAAGAGAGCTGATTTGTCACTATTAAACCTAGCTGAATGTGTGCTTTTTATATTTTCTTTACAAGGGATTAAAGTTAAGCAGTCCTGGTTTAGGATGGGAGATAAAGGTCTACATAAGATTAAACCCTTGATTAAAAGGAATTCATCTGTTTTCTGGCCAGTGTTTTGGTGTTTCATTGTTTACACTGTTTAAAGCCATCTAAAAAACAACTTTGTTCACTTGGATTTCAATGAGTTTCACACCTAGGGCAGAATTAATGTGTGATTGGGGTGGGGGTTATGAGAAGAGAAAAACAATACATGGCCCAATGTTGCCAACGTGACTTGTGGTGAATATTCACATAGGAATTCTTTCTTCAGTTGTTTGTAGAATGAGATTGTAGGAACTTGTAACTCCTTCTACTGAAGTTCTCTTAAGGGCAATAGCTATTACAGACACAGAGAAACGTGCTACCTCCTACTTTTCTTGCTCCTCCCAGTGGAGAGAAGATATGTTATTCCAGCTGTGACTACTTAAGAGTTCCTATATGACCATTGCTTTCTAATAAGGAATAGAAAGTTTGGGCTGCAAATTTATGAATTAACAAAAAACAAACAATAATTTCCATTAACAATATAAGGAGTTTTGTTGTTGTGTTTTAGGGACCCATAGCACTGTTGTTATGAAGATACATTTTGCAATGCCTGTCTGCTTCCAAATGTCAGCATAAGCAAGATTGTTTTTGCGAGACTGTCAACATTTTATTGAAAAGGTAATCTAGGATAATTGTAGAGGCTTGAAAATGCACCTGCTATAATTTCAGTCTTGGCTGCAGGGAAACAGCCTTTTAAAATGACAACATAACAAAAAGCTTTGTAACCAATGACTTTTTTCCACATCTACAATATTCATGTTTGAGATCATGAACATAAACACACATGCAGGTATACTGAGACATTTGGTGACTGAAATAACCAAGATGTCTATTTTTCAATTATTTGTAAAGCGGAAAGGAACATTTGGCCCTGAAAAGAAAAATTACATCAAAAAGGGGACATTTTTGAATTTGTACTAGTGACAACTGTTTTCTAAAGTGAACACAGTAATTACTATAAATATCCAACAAGAATTCCTTTTCGGAGAAGCCATTTCCAACATCTTTGGAATATATAAAATGCCTGGGAGGAATCTTAGAATCTTAAATCCTGACATTCTTAGGATGATAAACATTCCTTTCAAAGGCTAGGCATCTTTTTCTTATTCTATGTCAAAGTTTTATATAATGATGCCCCTTTCAACATGAATGAGAGGAGAAAGGGACAGCACTTGCTTTACTAATTAAATGCAAGACTTCCTACAAATAAACAAACTCATGTAAGCTTAATAAACTTCCCAATTTTATTAGAAGAATTCTGTATCATCAGCTACTTTTTCATATAATCTTTAGCCAAGCACAATGTCTGTTGTGAAAATGGCTTAGGGGGAAACATAAGTCTATTAAATCAAGCCAATCATATACTAACTTGAGAAATTTAACAAAACCAGAGACAGACTTAACCAAGTAAGACAGAAATGATTAAAAGCTACTTATAATTTATAGATAGTTACCAGTTACTTGGTATCTATGACTATAAAATGTTCATATGAAAATGTACATCATAATATGTATCTTAGAAATTTAAATATATGTATTTAATAAATATAAACCCTTACCAATAGAGTCATTTCAAGTATGGGTATTATAAATACTTTTTTCTTCTCCCCACAAAACTGGATGTAAAAAGATTTCTTTTTATGAAGACGAGAATAAGTTTTACCTATTTTACTCAACTTGAAATGTTAAAATAAAACCCTTGAGCTGTAGTGATGTGGAATAGAAGCCTCTGGAAGATACCAGTGGTGGGCATACACTGCCATTTTTTCAAGTAAATGAATTAAAAATATGGGCACAGAATTGTTTCATGAGCATCTCTTCTCAAAGAAAAGTTATATTGAGATAACTATGGTATATTTTAAATTATACCATATTTAAAATATCAGGATTATTTTCATATAATTTTTGCTTATTACTCATGAATAAAATTGAATAAATTCAGCAAGATAAGTTTCAGAAAAACCAACATATACTGTGAAGTACCTATTATTGAAAAGATACTTGAACAATGAATTACCATTCAAATGTTCATAATTTGTTTCTCTCATCTGTAGAAGGAAAATGATAACATCCAATATATGTTTCTTTCAATTATATGAGAAAGTGAATGCAAAATGAATTTGTAAAATTGCCACATCCAATGAAACACAAGTGATCAAAACACTTATTAACCATCTGCCAAAAACTTACATAGCACATGCCTTGCATTTGATGCTGGGTGCTCTTACATTTTTGTAATCTCAAGAATACTTCTGAAGGTAGGCCACAGAGGTGACAACTGATCCTCTTTTGATTAAGAACTGAAGACATAAATATATGTGGTTTACCCAGGGTCTCACTTGGAACCAGTATCCAAAGTCTATACTAGTTTATTCACTGTTCTTTTCACTCTAGTATAAAACCTCATAGAAACTTTGAGCCCTCTGAGAAATATCACCGTGGTGTTTTATAAGGAAAGTGGGTATGTGAAAGGACGAAAATTCTACACTCAAGTATCAGCTCCCACTGTGACGATACACAGCTCAGTCTGAACTCCACTTAGTCCAAGGATAATACAGGGTACAAATTAGTCCAAGGATAATACAGGGTACTGTTCATTTGAAACCTGCCTCTTAGCAGTTTTTCAACTGGAAAAACCCATGTATTTTTTAGAATCTGATTACAAATTAATGTCTTGTGTACTAAAAAAGCAGATTATGCCAAACTTGAAGAGGGAGATGTGGGCTAAATCAAGTAGAGTTTCAATCAGAGAAGACTTCAAATGTGGATCACTGAAGCACCCCACCTCTTCTGCTACTCAGGATCTTGGATGCAAAGATTTCAAAGACCAAAGTAGTTGTCCCCCAGGTAACTCAACTCACAGACACTGGGCAATGCAATGTGAAGTAGTTAAACATTAAAATCAATAACTAGGAAATGAAAAGGGCAGGCAGATCACAATAAGGAATAGTCACCAGTGGATTTTAAAAGCATTCATAAAGCAAACCAGGTGGCAAATACAAACACATCAAACCCTATAGATAGGCACCAGCTAAGGACCTTGGCCAGGCAATTTAACAGACAAGTGGGGTGGCTAGGTTAGGAAGAGTTTCTCCTTGGTCATTTCTATTCACACAGGGGAAAAAGCCTTTCAATGTTATGTAGTGTTCATAATATCATATGATTATTGGTGAATACCAAATTTTAAGCTATTGGAAACACATTGTATTATGATAGAAAATGATAATCTTTAGTGTCAGATATACCTGGTTTCAAATGCTGACTCAGGCATTCACATTTACATAGTATTGAAATTTTCAGGCAGAGTCTAAATTGGGATTTGAATTCTGGCTGTGTCTGGTGTCTTACAAGGGTGTATAGAATCATAAGCTGATTTCCATGAACAAAAGTGCTGGAGGGGGGCGCGGTTTGTGCATTACCTCTGAAGAGAAAGGCCAAAGAAAATGGAGAGTCTGTTTCCCAATTAGGGTGTCATATAGTTCCAACTACAGCACCAAAGCTTGTAAGGAAATCTTGTAACCAGACATCTGATAGGATCAAAAAGTCTATAGTACATACTGAATGAATGGGCAAGGGTGCTTAGAGACATCATTTAATAGGTAGTTCTTTTGGGGAAACAGGGCAAACAGTAGATTGTACAGTAAAAACATGGGTACCTGACAGCCCTGTTCCCTCTGTTCACCACCTTAATTCTAAAGGACCCTAAACACATACTTTCCAGTGCAAAAAAAAAAAAAAAAAAAACCCAACAATCTCTTCATAGTCATTTCAAAAAACAAAACCTTTGCTAAGATTACCAGCCTATCTCCAAGAGAATAATTGCTGGCATTATTAAACATGTTACATGAGTGTTCCCCCTCCAAACTATTATCATTGGGATTACTTCACTATGGGTATATGTTGTACCCAGAGTAGGAACAGAGCCTCTTACTGGTGATCAGTGATACCAGTAGCAATAATAGGAGCTATCTTCAGACAACTGGCAGCAAGCTGGTATTGAGCAGTCCAGAGCATCCTGCATACACAGAAATTCTGAAAAGAGATGTAATGGGGAAAAATATCACCAAAACATGGGCTTTTATGCCTGGTGTTCACGCTATACCTTCACAAGCTGGCAAATCCTGGGGCATTTCAGGTCATATTTGTTAAAGTGGGGCCATATGCAGGCTACCATGACAGGCCCTGGGGATACCAACAAAGTAAAACATAGGCCTCACTGTAAAGGAGCAGAGTCACTGAAGGAAAAGGCATAGGTAAACACAACCAAACTATAATAGTCACTGGAAGCAATCACTATGTCCTCTAATATATTATTAGATAGATAAACTTTAGTACATTTAAATAATGGAATATTATTCTATGCTAAAAGAAAATGAGCTATTAAGCCACAAAAAGACATGAAGGAGGGCTGGGGTTGTGGCACCTGCCACAGTGGTAGAGCACCTGCCTAGCATGTGTGAGGCCCTGGGATTGATTCTCAGCACCACATATAAATAAATAAAATAAAGGTCCATAGACAACTAAGAAAAAAATTTTTTTAAAAAAGATATGAAGGAAACTTAAATTCATATTACTAAGTGAAAGGAAGTCAATGTGAAAGAAATTCATATTGGGTGACTCTAATTATATGTATTCTGCAAAAGGAAATACACAAAGATAGTAAAAAAGATCAAGAGTGGCATACCTGAACTGAGAGGATTTTTAGGGCAGTTGAAACTATTCTGCATAACATTATAGTGGTGAATGCATGCCATTTTACATTTTTTGAAGCCCATGAAACATATAATGCCATGAATGAATCCTACTGTAAAATATGTACTTTGCATGATAATGATGTGTTAATGGAAGTCTACCAGTTTTAACGAGTATACCATTCTGGAGCAGGGTTCTGATAGGCTATGCATGTGTGGGAGCAGGGAGTAGGTAAAAAACACTGTACCTTCCACTCAATTTTTCTGCAAACCTAAAACTGCTCTAAAAATAAGATAACCTTAAAATAAATAGAATAGTCCATCTAATGATGGAAGTACATAGTACTATGTGAATACACAAAATGGGCATCCTCTTTTTTTTGGTACTGGAGATTGAACTCAGGGCCACTCGACCACTGAGCCACATCTCCAGCCCTATTTTGTGTTTTATGTAGAGACAGGGTCTTACTGAGTTGCTTAGCGCCTTGCCATTGATGAGGCTGGCTTTGAACTCCCAATTCTCCTGGGGCAACCTCTTTTATTAGGATGAGAGGATGCTTTCTCAGAGAGTAGGGTAATGAATATTTCCAGAGCTTTCTAGTGCTGTTACTTTCCAGAGTCAATCTGAATGTCAAGTGCTTCCTCTTTATAATGGATATAAGAGTGTATACCTTGTCCACTATTATGAGGATGAAAGATGGTATTTGTACATCAACTAACTGCCTGTCAAACAGTGGGCACAAAAATGGTACTCATCCCTAATCTACAGGGAAAATAACCACAGGGGAAATTATACTATTACTTATCAGTATGAAGCAAAGTTGTACAAATTATAAATCAGTTAATTTAAAATTAAACTACACATTCAATTTGCCCTTTAGGGATCATTAGATGAGCTAATTATGAGATTAATTGAATTATCAGTCTAATACTTGTTTAAAACAATTGCAACCTTCTGCTAAACTGTCAAGTGGAAAGCACCCATAGAACTTCAACAATCCTTGGTAATGTAGGCTTTCCATACATCTAGGACAATGTTTATCCTCAAATCAAATTACAGATCCCTGGTTTCTGAACTTATTTGAATCAAAGGTTACTCATTAAGTAGTCGATTTGCTTTCTCATTGAAGATAAATGATATGTTAATTTATACTGGCTTTTCTTTTTAAGTAGTGAAAATAGTTCTCAGGCCCCCATTACTGTCTCATTATCCTTCTCTTTCTAGAAACTGTCCCTGTCTTTGTAGCTAGCTATTAGATTCTGTGATACCAACCTTATAGCTAAGAAGGTATACACTTTGATCCTAGGCACTCACAATAACTAAGCATCATGGTAAAACAAATAGACTATGCTTCTTACTGACAAATATAATAGAAAACTATAGTATTTATATACATTATTTTATTTTAGGAATATCTTAGAAAATGGTATTTATTATGTTTGCGTTACCCAGGGTCTCAAAGTAGATAAACATTTTACCTGGTATTAGTTTATTTTTTGCTTATAACAGTGAAATACATACTTAAGATTTTTGTTGTTGTTTCAAAGTTGTAACTGACTTAGAAACATCAAGAATTTACTCAAAGTAACATGAGAAGGGTGTAGTTAGGGTTTTGCATTAAAACAATAAAGGAGTAACAAAGGAGATACAATTGTGACTGAAAAATACAGAGATGACAGTGTATTATGGTTTGGAAGTAAGGTGTCCCCCAAAAGCTCACATGTGAGACAATGCAAAAGGTTCAGAGAAGAAATGATTGGGTTATGACAGCCTTAACCCAATCAGTGAGTTAATAACCTTGATGGGATTGAGTGGTAACTGAAGGCAGGTGGGGTGTGGCTGGAGGAGGTGGGCATTGGGGGCATGGCTCTGATATATATTTTTTTTTCTGGCAAGTGGAGATCTCTCTCTCTGTACTTGCTGATCATCATGTGAAGTTCTCTCCACCACACTATTCTGCCATGATGTTCTGCCTCACCTCAAACCCTGAGGAATGGAGGCAGCTGTCTATGGACTGAGACCTCTGAAACCATGAGCCCTCATATAAACTCTTCCTCCTCTAAAATTGTTGTGGTCAGATCTTATATTCATAGCAGCAAAAAAAGCTGAATGAAACACAGTGAGAAGGGGAAAAGTAAGGAATGAAAATGAAAAAATAAAATAAAGAACTTGGCCTCCTCAGCAATATGAAAAAGAAGACACTCTATCCACAAAAATCATCTACTCATTTTTGCACCAATCTTGCAACATACTAGCAATACACTTGTGAATTCAAAACACCATGTAATAAGGTCTTCACAGTGGAAGGAAGTTGTCATTTGGGGAGCACTCATGCATGTGAAATGTTAACATGAATGGCCTAGGTGAAGGTGACCCATCTTTTGGCTTGGGCTACTTTCAAGAAAGATGGCAGTCAATCCCTGGATCCATGAACTGTTTTAGTTTATCAACTGCGGTTGGTATTCATGCACTAAAACAACCAATTAGTACAGGGTAGCTTGATCACTACGAACAGGTATTACATGAAAGGTGAGATTGGAAGTTGTATTGCTATAATTTAAAGGGCTTAATAATCTCCCCAGAAGCTCTACAAAACAGGCACTATCTTCTCTTAAAACAAATAGTGTTCCAAATAGTCATGAAACTAAAAATATGTTCTTACAAAATAGATTTTTAAAAGTATATAAAAATTTGACATATTTGACTGTCCTTCTGGGAAATAGTATGAAAATTAAAATGAATGCTTTAAAACATTAATAAAATGGGATATTAAATGAATTTAATGTTTGGCTGAATTTAATGCTTGTAATCTCATTCTTAAAATTAAACAACCAAACATTGTCTTGCAACGTTTGTCCCAGGTTTGTATATTCCCATCTTCACAGAACTTACAAGCTTCTTAGGAACATCATAAAATATGTATCTCATCACTGCCCTGTACAGTACTTGAAACTACCATTTTCTTCATTAAAACATTTTTTAAGAAAATGCTTGGGCCCAATTTCACATAACGAAGTAGTTTATGTACCAACTGCAATTTTTAAAAAGATTACTTAAAATATAAATGAATAACAATTTTAAAATTCAAGAGCTGAGCAATTATTCACTGACTTGACATTCTTCCATATGATATACACACATCCACTTGCAAAAATAATAAATAAATAAATATGAACATGTGAAGGCTAAGCATACTGTACTTTTTTTAAAAAAAATTTTTAGTTGTAGATGAACACAATATCTTTGCTTTATTTATTTTTTTTAAATGTGGTGCTGAGGATCAAACCCAGTGCCTCACATGTGCAAAGCAAGTGCTCTACCACTGAGCTACAGCCCAAGTCCCAAGCATACAGTACTTTTACAAAACTATTATACTTCTAAAACTTTGGTTTTAAATTTTTAAGAATTTTAAATGAATCTATATTTTTTGGTCTTTGAATTAAACCATTGGAAAAGAATGGTAAGGACAGACTAAGAAATTAATTGCTCACAGAAGCTTCATTGGTAATGTTTGATAAGGATATATAATAATGGAATAAAGTGAAAATCTCCCCACTTAATTTTTGTGTGTTTAACCTATTCCTATTAGATACTTCAAGAATAAAAATTTATATACATGCAATGTAATCTTGCTAGGCACAGTGATATAAAAAGTATAGAAAACATAAATACTCATTTAATCAGAAGTTCCACCTCTCCAGTGAGAATCTGAGGAAGAACCAATGATAATCTAAGTAAAGTGCCTTGCACATATTCACACCTGAGCATATATTTACTCCTGTTCTACTTGATTAACAGGTCCTTAGGTGAGAAGGCTATGTTTACTTTGCTTTCTACCCATATCCTTCTTACTAAAATAGAAATTATCAAACTGGGTTTACAGATGGATTTGAGGGTAAAGATGATTCAGTTGCTGAGAATTAAGTTGCTTGATCAGCAAGACATATCTCTGCCTCACCCTAACTATAAGACACTTAAGTGACCTAGATGTTCTAAAAATCATCATGTCAAGTGGAAAAGAGGGGCAGTGATAGTTTATTGTGAGAAAAAGTGAGATAATTCCTGGCACATGGCATAGACATAATAAAAGTATAGGAAGAATTGGTAAACTCCCTGATATAGTGGTGTTTAATAACATTTTATAAATCGGTACTGTATGTATGTTTGCATATGTAACTTATATACACATATGTGCAGGTATTTATGTGTATATATATAGCTTTCATCAGAACTTCAAAGACTATGATAGCCTGAAACTGGGTTAAGAGTCCCAATTTTCCAGGAAAGAGATAAATTACATTTTAAAAAACAAATACAAAACAAGCTTGAGGTTTGGTTCCTACTCTGTCAGAAACCTTGACATCTTCATGAAGCTTATCACAATGAGCCTGGTGCACAGAAAGTTTCCATGTGAAAGTAGAAAGATACTATTCCAATTACAAACTTCCCTTTCCAGAGCATCCCTGGTGCACTTTTATGCAGTTACAGAAACCTAAGCTTTTGAGTGTCTTGAATTAGGCCCAGCATTTTCATAAATCAAGATTCTATGCATCTATGGAAATCTATGTTTAAAGGAAAGTTAAATTATAAATGATATGTTGATTTTATGAGACTTTCAATTAAAGGATCTTTTTAAAGAACCAGTTTACTTGGTAGAACACAAGTAAATTACTTTATAAAAATGAGATAAAATATTAGAAGAAGCCAGTGTGGTGGTGCATGCCTATAGTTCCAACTACTCCAGAGGCTAAGGCAGGAGGATTACTTGAACCCAGGAGTTAGGGGGCTAGCCTGGGCTACATAGAAAGACTCCATGTCTTAAAACAATAAATGTTGGAGAAAGCCAATTATAGCATGAATAAAGGGTAAACAATAGAAAATCTAAACCAGATCTTATGAGCTAAGAAAAACTAAGTAATAGAGTAACATTTCTATGTCTGGCTCGGATTGTAATTTATGGCTGAACTTGCATTTGAGCAAAAACACTGAGCTATGTGTTAAATAAAAAATGATTCTGTATTGTATGTCCTTTGAAACATAAGTTTTACACTCTAACTCTGCAGATTAATATTGCATGCTCTATGAGTCTAATAACAAAGGAATATTAGACCAAAAGGCAAAGGCAATTAGCTGTCTTTTTTGACACTTGCTTCCTTTGACAATCATTCCATACTGAGCAAATAAAGTGTTAGCCACCAAATCTCCACTTGTTCATTTAGTTTCAAAATATGTTTTCAAATTATTATTCTAATTGTCAATACCTCCAGTAGACTGATTTGATGATGTTTCCACTAAACGCAATTAACTATTTGAATTTCTTTGGCCATGATTATATTCTTAAGGAAAGATCTTTTAAATTGAACAAATAAAAAATAATACAAGCTCTCTGCCAAAAATAATCATAAAAATTGGAAGAAAACAATGTGATTCATATTTTCATCACCAGGAAATAACCATTGCTAAATTTTATACCATTCACCAGACTTTTCTCCTGTACACATGTATCTGCATGCTAACATAAGTGTATTTACAAAACTGTAATATCCTTCGTTGCTTTGATGTGCTCTTTTTACCTTATTTAAATCTAATTCATTATTTTTTCATTCACTGAATGCTAGTTTTTAGTTTGTTTCATAAATCAACACTTCATTTATAATTACTTGGGTTGTTTCCAATGAACTACTATTAAACAAAAAGCTAAAAATGTAATGAATCTCCCCAGATATATGTATTTGCACACTTATTTTCTTACAATAAAATTTCCAATTGCAATCACTACATCAAAGGGTATGCTACCAATTCTAAAAAGCTTGAGTCACTTTGAATAGCCAGCACTAAGTTTGCAAGAGTGCTCATTTCCTCTCCAACACTGGATATTATAATTCTTTTTAATATTCCATGCCTTTATTCTTGGAGATAACTTGAAATACCAAATGTCAAATGGTATTTGAACCATTTAAGACTTAGAGGGCTCTTTAACAGTTACTGATGGAAAAAATATACCTATATGTAATAACAATCTAATCCACATTGCAAAATCTAGTCTTATTTTATTTGTTCATTTATTTAGAGAAAGGAATAGCATCCTTGAAAGAGTAGTTTGGAACTCCCAGTAACCATTACAGTTCAGTATATATGTGGAGTACCAGGAAAGATTAAAGGCATTTCTGTGAGTTGGAAAGACAGGCCATAAATCATACATCCAATATTTCATGTCCAGAGTTGCCTGAAAGGCTAGGGGTGACTGTATGTTTCAGTAATTCATAAGAAAACAGTTTGGTTTTCTCCTCTTACTACCCTATAGAACCATATTTTATTCTGATTCAAGACTTGCATAGTTTACATGATGGTGTTATCTCAGACCACACTAGGGGCTGTACAGACATTTTCAATATTGAGCTTGCAAGTCAGTTGTGCAATAATAGCAAAAAGGCCTCCAAAGAGAATAACAAAAATTGGTCAAGCCGGGCATTGTGGTGCACGCCTGTAATCCCAGCACTCAGGGAGGCTGAGACAGGAGAATCACAAGTTCAAAGCCAGCCTCAGCAATGGCAAGGCACTAAGCAACTCAGTGAGACTCTGTCTCTACATAAAACACAAAATAGGGCTGGGGATGTGGCTCAGTGGTCAAGTACCCCTGAGTTCAATCCCTCGTACCAAAAAAAAAATTGGCCAGTAAATTATTATTATTATTATTATTTTGGGTCAGTAAATTAGAAGAAAAAAGTTGAAGAGAAACTGGGAAAACACTAAATCACTGAGTATAACATGAAAACACAGTGCTGTCCACCTTGGTACATGTGGTTGATGTTTCTCCCAAGATCCAGAGAATTGAAACCAAATTCCAAAAATGTTTCCAAATAATAAGCTTAACGTTAACTATTTTGGGTAAAAGAAAGAAAAAGAAAAGGAGGAAGAGAAGGAATCATAGCAATCATTATCTAATCAGAAGATATTTTCTGAGTGTTTTCTTGTATAGTCACTATTTTATAGAAAATAGATGCTTAGCTTATCTATCAGACAAAATGTTGAGAACATAGAGCTGGATTTCCAAAGCAATAGGTCTATATCAGTGAACGCTTTCAATGCCGTATGGTTGATGGGTTTTTTTAAAAAGATCACTGCTGCTAAGTCCTTTAGCCAACATATATTTTTGTTCATGGTAATTAAATCACAAAGTTACAATCACTGTCTTGCTATGCTGCATAACTCTTGCTTCCCAATAGAATTTCTTGGGGAAAATGTAGAAGAGTTCCTTAAATCAAACAAACCAACAGGCATGAAGTAAGTCTAAAGGCCTAGCCCTATTTTGACTCATCTGTCACATATCTTGGAGGCCACATGAAATCTCTTGATTATGCCAAATTTTAGCTTCACAAAATTAGTCTATTTACAAGCATCCAGTGTGAGACATTTTGAGGATGAAAGTATCATACAAACATACAATTGCTTGGTGCAACAGGATTTTGAACTCTCTCTTTTTTCCTTCCCAAAGCCATCAAAGTCATAACAAATGAAGCCAGATTGCCATATTTCATTTGCTATAGGAAATTCATCCAAATGATCTAAAGGGAGAAATTGACATTGAAGAAGATGTCTATTTCCAAATAGACTTATTATGGCATAATGTTTTGTTTTAATTAGAAGGTCTGGGTGAAAGCAATAGGATATGGATGCAATAATTAAAATAATATTTAGTTATGTGAAATCTTTCCTTGAAAGTGACAAATAATACAGAGAGCAAGAACTCTCTCAATATAGGATTCAAAATATCAATATGAGTAATTGTAAATGACTCAGAGAAGTGTACAATATAACACTTTAGGATGACTAAAACATTTAATTTTAACTTAATTCCCACCATGTATCTTCCCAGTGATTACTTATTTATTTCACATATATATGGTATGCTGGACAGCTGAGACTTGAAAAGATAATTGATCTTGTTCCCTGTCTCTAATGCATTAATTCTAAAACTTGAGTATGAATAAGAATCACTCAAGGAACTCAAATAATACAGGTTTCAATAGTTTATCTTTCAGGGTTCTAATTCAGAACCCTTTCTAAGGTGGGACCAAAATACAAATTTTGCATAACCACCAAAGAATGTTTTTTGCACTTACTTTTCAGATCACAGGGAGAAGCATGGTCCTAGTAAATATCTAAATCACCCAAGACAAAACGTTGTATGTGAAAGATCTCCAAGGGCAGGGATACTCTAAACCTTGTGCTTCACTTTAGGTTTTTATCCTTGGATCGCCAAATGTTTTCACTTGAGTCCATTAAAAGTGCCTACACTTTTAATTTCAGGCATGATAAAATATAATAATAGTATGATACACATCACTTTACATTTATGATAGATAATCCATTATTATTATTATTTTGTTGAGTAGTGTTTGGTCTTAAAAGCTTTTTTTTTTAAGACTTATTGTTTAAACTAGTTAATTTCACTAAGACCATTCTATACTCAAAAGTTAAATCTCATTCAATATTCTCTGCACCCTCGTTTCTTTAGAAAAAAATTAACTACTTTATGTACTTCCTGGAATAACTAATGAAAATTGGCAAAATATCTAGGAATGAAAATCCTAGGATTTCAACTCAGATAACATTTTAAACTTACAGATAGCCAACATGTCTTCTAAGATTTAATATTTGTAATGTGGAAAAAAACATTTGTGTTGCCAATCCATGTTATTTCTGTGCGCAATCTTTGCAAAATGTATGTAATACTAGTATTATGAATTTTTTAAAAAGTATACCTGAAGAGAGCTATGCATATAAGAGCTAAAACAATGTTACCATAATTGTGGCTAATTTTGGAGATATATAAATGCAATAAATATAGCCATTGCAACTCTTGACTTATGAAAAATCTGATATAGAAAACTTCCTAGCTAAATTAATAAATACAAAACTCTGCCTCTAGCTTTATCTAAAGAAGTATATTGTAATAGTGTCATGCATATATGTTGGAAATCTGATGTTTTTCCCCAGAAGCAGCACAAGTTAACATTTCACGAACAATTACTTTTTATATGATACTCTGAGATTATGTAAATTCTGAATTCAATTTTGGAGATGTTTTCACTAGAACAATAGTTTAGAGAATTTTTTTTAAGGATTAAAAGAAAAAAAAAAAAAGCAGCCACAAATGCATTTACCTAGAAATGAATCTAGTCCTTGACTTAGTCTTAAAATGCAATAAAGAAATTTCTCAGTGATTAAATAACGGTTATCTGCTTTTAATCTTCTGCACTCTCTCACCTCCATGGTTGTTTTCCTGGAGAGCTTTTAATGCCTTCTAAATAATGGGCAAAAATCCCACTATCATCAGAAAGATGAAACCATAGATATCTTAATTTGTTTTTTAACATATCTTTCAGCTAATAAAAGAATCAAGGAGGATAAAACTTGGTGACCACCTATTCATATTTTCATAAGCTGAAACTTGCAGGAGTTCTGCAGATCATCTGTTCCAACAGCTTAATTGCTGGGGGAAAAAAAAAAAAAAAGACCTAGAGAAATAGCGACCATGAGGCAACATTGTAAGCAGACCATGAGGCATGAGTAAGCAGCAGTGGAACCCAGGTCTTCTGACTCTGACTTGCAACCTCTTCCCCACCAAATCATGTAGGTATACAAATATTTCAAAAGAGATGGAAAATGCTACTGATACGTTTTAAATCTCTAGCTTTTAAATATCCTTTATCTGTAAACTTTAACAATTCAAATTTCAGCTTCTATAATCTGATTCATGGTTCATGAGTTTTTTTCCCACATTAAAATCATTATTCAACAATGGTATTATGTGGCTACACTAGTTCACCCTGTATATATTTTTAAAATTCTATGTACTTTTTAAAAAAGTTTCTGCAAATTCAGTTCATCTAGCTCCCAGTGGAAGGGGATGGAAGCACTGAATTTTATGAAACGCAGTTTCCCTGGGGGGATGGGAGGTCTGGGATGTGTGGTTTGAAAGTTTCCCACAGGATTTGTATCACAAATTAGTTGAGAGTCACTTAAACAAATTGTATGAATTATTTACTCCCAGTAAAATGTACTTTCAGATGAACATAAGTATAGTTGAACCGGGTGTGGTGGTGCCTGTAATCCCAGCGGCTCAGGAGGCTGAGGCAGAAGGATCACAAGTTCAAAGCCAGCCTCAGAAATTTAGCGAGGACCTAAGCAACTTACTAAGACCTTGTCTCAAAAAAAAAAAAAAAATTAAAAGTAGAAAATTTAAAAGGGCAAACATCCCTGGGTTCAATTCCCAGTACCATAAAAAAAATTTTTTTAAATACAGTTGATGCCACAATTTACCATGAAAAATGTACAGTAATGAATGACTACAATCAAATGGCTTCCATTCCATTAGCCGCATGTGAAAGAGCAGGTCAAGAAATGGTACTGTTACTCAAAGAGTTTGGAAAGTGAAAAAAAAGCTGTGTGGTGCTATACACTGAACTATGTTCCCCCAAGATTCATGTGAGACCTGACCCCTAATGGATGGTATTTGGAGATGGGGCCTTTGGGAGGTAGGTAGGTTTGAATGAGATCCTAAGAGCAGAGCCCTCATGGAGGAATCAGTGTCTTTACAAGACAAGAAACCCAAGAGCTTGCCTTCTTTCTCCACCATGGGAGGATACATTGAAAAAGTGATCATGTAAAAGCCCTAAACTATTCTCACTGAGGAGCCAAAATGACGCCTTGATCTTGGATCTCCCAGTCTCAAAATACTGTGATTTAAGCCACCCCACGCCCCCCAACCCCCTTGTGATATTTTATTACTGCAGTCCAAGCTGACTGATACAGTAAGAAACAAACTACATAAAGCAGCACCATGCTCAATTCTAAAAGGACAACACAGACTTCAGCACCATAAGCTGGCAGCCTTGGAGTGCCAAGAGGGCTTCAACCAAGTGTGACTTTAGCTGACCCTGGGGGTGAATTTAAAAGAGGGAGATGAGAAGGAAGATGCATTTCCCTGAGGAACAGTACCCTCTGGCTGGGTCTTCACATGATAGAAGGGGCAAGTGCTCTCCTTTGGGTCTATTTTTAAAGGGCATTAATTTCATTTTTGAAGGCTCCTCCCTCATGATTTAATCACCTCCCCAAAGGCCTCACTTCCTAATACTGTCAACTTGGAGGTTAGAACTTCAGCACATGAATTTTGGAGAAGACCAAACATTCAGACCACAGTAAGCATGAACTGATTGTTACAGTTTGGATGTGAGGTATCCCCCAAAAGCTCATGTGTAAGACAATGCAAGAAGGTTTGGAGGAGAAATGATTGGGTCATAACTTTAATCTAATCAGTGGATTGATCTGTGACTGGATTAACTGAGTGGTGACTGGAAACAGGTGGGATGTGGCTGGAGAAAGTGATACAGTGGGGGTGTGGCTACAGGGTATATATTTATATCTGGCAAATGGAGTCTCTCTCTCTGCTTTCTGATCATGAAGCCAGCTGCTTCCCACTGCTGCACTCTTCCACCATGATGTTAAGCCTCACCTAGAGACCTGAAGAATGGAGCCCGCCTTCTATGGACGTGAGCCCTCAAATAAACCTTTCCTTCTTTACAATTGTTCTGTTTGGATCCTTTAGTCCTAGCAGTGAAATAGCTGACTAAAACACTGATTTATTACATTAATTCTTGGATACAGACTATCATGGAGAAGATGAAAGAAGGGGCTTGTCTATTTTAGTATTATAGGAGACAGATGTGGTTACATTCATGTTTCCAGAGAAATTGAGATCCAGAATTCCTACCAAGTCTTTTGCACTATTCGGTCTCGACCTGGGCCAGTTTGACAGTTTTCTTTAAGAAAATATTCATAGACAAAGATTAACCTTTGTACTTCATGGAAATTCAAAGGAGCAAACCATAAGCAACTTGATTATAAACTCAGAGCTATTCTTTTGCACAAAAAGTAATTTCTTGAACTGAAGAAAGCCAGGACACACGAATTCCACCTTATATTTCTAAATCCTCTCAGCATTCAGAGCCCTACACTGATAATTTCAACCATCTTCTCCAAAATTACCCAGTAATGACAGATCCAAAACACAACATTAACAATTTTAGTATAAATGCATCTTAGAATCTCTTTCATGTGATATAGGAGTGAGCTTTATCCTGTTTTGTTCTGAGGGAAAGGCATATCTTTTTGAAGATAAAAGCAAGTAGTGTTCACCCAGGTGGAACTTTGTCAGAGGGTCAGAAATCAAGAGTGCTGGGAAAATATCAACTATTTTGCATTTAAGCAGTATTTTCCAAATTTTATATCATTTTAAAAATCATAATCTAATATTATCCTTACAACTACATGGTGAGGCAATCTATACCATTCAATTACTCAATTCATTCTTAGAAGCAGGCAAAAATCCATTTTATTGATTTATCATGTTATAGATTATGATTTTCTTTATAAATATAGGTCCAGGATGACGTGTCTCTGTAAATATTAATTTAGTTATTATTCCAAGCAATTTGCCCAAAATAAAATGAAGAGGCCAACTAAAATTCATAGATCTCTATATTGATTCCAATTATTGATAGAACTGGGACTAGACCATGTCTTCTAAGCCCCAGTTCTCCCATTCTTTATATTCCACAGCACTGATTTTTTAAAATATGATGAAAACACTTTTGCATACACCACTATAAGGATGTAGATACTTGAAGTATGACATTGGTGAAAAGAATGAAGAGCTTAGATAATCAGCATTTGCTGGCAGATACAAAATGATATTTGAGGCGATGATCAAAAGAGAGCAAGTAGCATTTGTAATTAAGGAGTGATTTTAATAAAGGAGACAATTCAACATTTTCTTCTGCTGAATAGGCCAGAAAAAGGCTGGCCCAGATGGGGAACCAGGGACAGTAAAGATGCTCTATAAGACTCACAGGTAAAGAAAGTCCATGTTACTACTGTTGTGTTGCTGAGTTTAGTGCTACCATTCACAACTGTATGATAGCATTTTGCATTTTACCTGTCATATTGTAGATATAGAATTTAAGACTGATTGAATGTGCATTTGGGTTACATATGATACCTTTGAAGAAAATCAGTTAATGATTAGACTCTTCATAATACATCTGTATTTCTCAAGTATATACAGTCAAGGAAACCTGTATTCTTGGGCCCAAACATCTCCATTCAGGTATTAATACTCTCCTAATCACCTCATGTAAATGAAGAGGCTAACTAAAATTCATAGATCTCTATACTAATCTCAGACCCTGTAGGCAACTCTCTCTATACTAATTCAAGACACTATAGGCAACTCATAAACTTGTAAAACATTAAGGAAGCTAAGAGATGCACAATACAGGCCAGGCATGGTGGCAGACACCTGAAATCCCAGAGACTCAGGAGGCTGAGTCAGGAAGATCACAAGTTTGAGGCCAGCTTCATCACCTTAGCAAGGCCCCAAGCAACTTCGTGAGACCCTGTCTCAAAATAGAAAATAAAAAGGGCTGGGGATATGGCTCAGTGGTTAAATGCTCCTGGGTTTCATCCTTGTTACAAAAAAAAAAAAGATATTCATAATACATAAGCTTCCTTACTTGACAAATTGTGAAATATATTCATCCACTACATGGAACATGGATTTGAATCCTAGAGAGTCAATGTATCTGCTTCTATAAAACTACCAACAGTAAACATTCTCTTTGAGTATGTATAATGCAAAATCTTCAAAAATAATTTAAAATTTAATACTATTTGAGTTTGCTGCAAAAATTATATCCAGTTTATATCTTAGAAAGACTGGAGCCATACCAGCTTTACATGAAACAAATATTTAAACAAAACAATTAGCTCTGCAAAGGAAAAATTCCTCACACTAACTCACTTTTTGTTAATGTTTAAGGATATACATAGTAACAAAATATCAATTCTGACAAAAAACAACTTAAATTTTCTTTTATAAAAGTAATAATAGCCACTCTACCTTCAACATCTTAACACAGGCAAACAATACTTCCTTTCGAAAGCATCAAAATGCCATTTCTTCACTTTGTCTCAATATTCATTTCTCACATCATCAGCTGTGCCCTGTGTTTACAGACATTTTCTACCAAAATGCATTTTCTCCAAAGCTCATTCAAGTAGACTGGACAGCAGGAAACCATGTGGAATCCCATTTTCACAGTTAGATGCTTGCAAATACATAGAATACTCAGCTGGATACTTTCATTCATTAACAACAACAACAATCAGCATAACCATAATTTCCACCTTAACAAAAAAGGAGGGCATACCTTGCACTCACATTTAAGAAAAGGGGATTACAAACTAAGGTCCAACAGGTAGGATTATTTTGAAACTTTAAAAAATCTAATTAAAGACAGAAAGGATTAGGTAAAAGAGCAAGTCTTCGCCAACACTGGAGCATCCAGCAAATACTTCATGTTACAAAGAGATAATTGTTGAAATAATGGATTCCTGCTGATCCTCTTCACAATTTCTGACTTCACCTCTAATACAGATAGTTTTGAAAAGCCCAGCAATCTATTTCATGAGTAACCTGTTACAGAGAAGAAAAACTCATAGAAAGTTATTCGTTCTTTAAATAGCAATTTGTATATGAATCGAGTGATATTTCCATTATCTAAAACAGAACTCGCATCCTTAATCTTCAACTTTACCCCATCATTCCTTAGCCTTGCTGATAACCTAAGCAAAATAGTCCAATCATGTACAAAGTCAACCTTTTGACATTCCAAACCAATAATAACTGCCATAACAGAACAACAAGCTATGAAATGAGAAAGTCAGCATGTTACACAAAAAGTAATACCTTGAATAAAACAAACACATACATCAGGGAAGTAGACAGTGGCAGAACAGTCTTTGTGAGACTGTGATCTGCAGTGCCACAGATGGTGATAGTAGTGGGGTGTGATGGGCTAGCCAGGCAGGTAGGGGCCAGGCTGCAACCAGACCAGCTTTGCTTTATCCACTTTATTGAGCTTCTGAGTGAAGCTTTTGTTTGAAGAAAGTATATCTATGATATTAAAAGTAAAATTCCCCAAACCATTGTTTTATACATATTTTTAAGGGCCCAGAAATATGTTTATAATGTATTAAATGACAAAAGCTAATTATAAAACTACTTGATCTATTTGTATTATACATACACAGATAATTACCAAAATGATTAATAGTGTTTATTTTACTTCTAATAAGGGGAATAATAGATGATTTTATATATTTCAGCTGTGTATATTCTAAATTTCTATAATGAACCTGTATTTTTAGATTATTTTCTTTTAAAACTTTGCACAGGAGGCTACGGAAGCTATCCATTTTACTCTTCCCTACCTTTAGCATAGTGTGTTAAGAAATAACTGCGACAAAAGGCTCTTAGCATTCATGTGTCTATCTTTTAGAATTAGGCAATAATTGCCCGACAAGTTTCTCGCCTTATAACCTAAGCAGTTTTTACACAGCTGATTAGATTTATAACTGCTTTTGTAGAATTATAAGTCATATTTGTTAAATTTAGCTTTACATTTCTGTAAAATGGAACCTAATTGTTAGGTTTTTAAATAGCTATCCAATTATTTATTTACTCAGCATTTTCCATTGCAGATTGATATGATAATATCATATAGGCACCTAGTTTGAATGTTTATTTTTAGACTGCTTTCTATATGCTCAGTTTTTAAGAAATTCAAATATCATGAATTGTCTAATTTTCTTCAAATAGCATTTCATTTTTAATTTATAGGCAATTACAGAGTAAAGAGCGGCATCCATATGACATATATATAAAGGAATAAATGAAAGATGAAAATTGTAATCTAATTTTCTCTGATTATCTACTAGGTTACAAATGATATGACAGGTAAAATATACTTTAAAATAACAGATTACTGCTTTTTACAATAACATTGTCCAAAAGAAATACAATGCAAACCAAATTTCAATTCTAACATTTGTTAGCCCTAAAACAAGAAATTAATTCTGGTATTTTACTCCAATATATCAAAATTATCATTTGAAATACAATCAATGTAAAAGTTACTAAAGAGATACCTTACAATTTTTATATTAATGTTGTGAAATCCTGTGTGTATTTTGTAATGCACATATCTTGATTCAGAATAGTGACATTTTAAGTGCTAAATAGCCACTTGTGGCTACTACATTGACAACTCAACTCCACAATATTTTAAACAGATAAAATTGTAAAGTGGTTTCTTATCTTATTCTCAAAAGCATTCTATATTCCTTCAATAATCCTAAGGCAAACACATCCAAAGCTTTTATCAGTAATTTGCTCCACTCTTACCAGACCTCACAATCTATTTTTCATTTCTCTTCAGAGCGGGGCAATAAATTCAGCCCCATCACTTTCCTTAGTTTTCTGCAGATAATCCTTTTGATCAACTTATCCAAGTCATTTCTCTTTCAAATACCACCACACAGTCCTCCACATAGAAGAACATTTTCCTGATTATTTCACAAGTCCTGTAGCAATTAATGTTCATGTTAGTTTTGATGCTTGATTTTGGCCCTATTGAATTATTTAAATCATTATTTATTTACTTTAAATTCTAAGGTTCCTGAGAATAAGGACTATGGTCTGTATTCCCTTGTTTTCCTTAGTGTTATCTAGTATATTGAATATGTTAAATACTTTATATAATTCTTTTTACTTTTTAATTTATTGTCTGTCTCCAAAGCATGATCTAAGATGACTGAATATAATTTAGAAAAAGGATAAATGCAAAAGAAAGAAGAATTTTCTAATAATTAGAGCTGTTCAAAGAGAAAAGAAGTTTACTTAAATCATAAGGGCTTTATTATTGGAAGTATTCAGAGAAAACATAGCCACTTATTTGGTAATACTCCAAAGTTAATTTCTTAGCCAAATAGATCATTGAATTTATAATATCTAAGTACCATTCTGATTTTTAGATTCTGTACACAAGAAAGCTAATGTGTGAAAATCTAAATTTATGATGCATCTATTATTTCAGGATCCATCAGACTGCAATAGAAACCTCTGGTTAAATACATAAATAATTGAATAGCTATTTAAAAACCTGATTTGGGGCTGGAGTTGTGGCTCGGTGGCAGAGCACTTGCCTCACACTTGTGAGGCACTGGGTTTGATCCTTAGAACCACATAAAAATAAATAAACAAAATAAAGATATTTGTCCATCTATAACTAAAAAAACAAACCAAAATAGATATTTTTTTTAAAAACCTGATTAGGTTCCATTTCACACAAAGTTAAATTCAATAAATTCGGCTTATAATTCTACCCCAATGCAGGTATAAATATAGTCATTTATGCAAAAACAACTTAGCTTATAAGGCAATAATAATAATAATGCTTGCTGGGCTGTTGTTCTCAAATATGGTTCTGATGGTGCTGCTAGGTTATCAGCAATAGGTCTGGAGCTTCCAATAGTTTAGATGCAAATTGCTAAATCTAGCCTACTGTTTACCACATTACAGCCCTGAATAATCTCACCTTCTTTGTATTGCTATTAATGAAAGACTATTCAAAGCAGTCAGTCAGTTGGCCTTCAGTACTCTGCATGGTCAGTATTGACCAGGATTGATCCAACCTTGACAACATGTCAGATAGGGTTACCCTCCCCTTGAGCACCCAGAAAGAGTGTTAGAGCTTCACAGTTCGACAGTTTCTGACCACAAATTGGCTTGAAATCTAAATCAGGGAGTATCTAGAGCAATTCACAAGTTCAGAATCGGTTAACTCAATATAGCAGTATTAAACAAGCTCTTATTCCATACTCCAAAAGAGAGAGACTAGTAGTAGCAGCTCTTTCTTGTGGGTATCTATTTTTTTTGGTAGTAGAGTTCTTATTTTCTTCCAAAGCATAATTGAGAACAATAATAAGGACTTTATTATTGAAGGTATTCAAGGAGAATATTAATATAATATTCCTTATGTTCCAAGTTGAATTGGCTAATAATAGTGCTGTGGGGAGCCTATACATCCTCATCAAATTCAGTGCTGCCTTCCTTCCTAGTGGTGACACATCTCCAGAGGAAACAAAATTTCTGAATGACTGACCCAAACTAGGCCATATTAAAAACTATTATTTAAATAGTTTACCTGGAATTTATGAAGCTCAAACCTAAAAGTTACTTTGAAAGGAGATAAGATCCTTTTTATATGGCAGAGGGCATTGATGGTCAACACTTTGTAAAATGGGCACCTTCTGCATGACGACAGGCTAATCTTGCCCATCTGGCTGACTATCCAGTAACTCAGCTGGTAATGGATGAAGGAACCAAACAAATAAACAAAATGTTCCATAAGGTTGGGAGCCCCATTCTGCTCTGAATGCAGGCAGATCTGGGTTCCAACCATATACTTGTCTCAAGCTAGTTTGGTGACCTTGCCAATTCACATAATCTCAGCGCATTTCATCTGATGTAAAATAAGGCTAGAGCCACCCCTTTATGTAAGTGACTACTGTGGCAAGTAAACAGAAAAGCAGTTAGCACAGGATGAGGCCCTACCACAGTAATTGGCTCCTTGCCACTAAGTGACAGATTGAGTCATATTGCTGGAGAATTACCACAGGAGCAAAGAAATTGGAGGCTTGCTAGAGGCTTGAAGGATGAAGTCCAAATCAGTGTCAGGAACCAAACTAGGTCAAAAGACTCCCTGAGCAAGACTTTCAGTGGGGAGTCTGAGAATCATAAGCTAAGTAAGAGAAGAGTCGGGGACCTGGTGAATGGCTGAGTCCAGGGAAAAGTCAGAGCAGTCGAGAGCACTGCCCAAGGATAAAATGAGCTAAGAATTGCTTGGGGTCAAAAAGGACTTATCATCCAGGGCTAAAGGGTTCCTGTTACAAAGAACCTAGGGATTCACAAAATTGCTAAGAATTCTCAGCTGTCAAAAACAATGTAGCTGGTATGGTGGCCCATGCCTGTAATGCCAGAGACTTGAGAGGCTGAGGCAAGAGGATTCCAAGTTCAAAGCCAGCCTCAGCAATTTAGCACGGCCCTAAGCAACTCTGTGAGACCCTGTCTCAGTACAAAATATAAAAAAGGGCTAAGGATGTGGCTCAGTGGTTAAGCCCCTCTGGGTGTAATCCCTGCTACCAAAAAAAAAAAAGAAGAAGGAGAAGGGGAAGGGGAAGAGGAAGGGGAAGGAGGAGGAGGAGGAGGAGGAGGAGGAGGAGGAGAAGGAGAAGGAGAAGGAGAAGAAGAAGAAGAAAGAAAGAAAAGAAAAAAAACCTGTTTAAAAAAATGTCCATGAGCTTCACGAAAAAGGGATCTTCCTGGCTACCAAACATAGGTATTTACTCAGAGAGTTAAAAACTACATTAAGAAAATCAGTTTTGCTGTTACAGTTCGTACTTTAAAGACCATATTAGTTGCAACAGAGTTAGCTTATGACAGTGAATTCTGAAAAATGTGTTTATTTAATATGTGCAGTTTGAATACATGGCTTAAAAACGTCCAAGCTGACAGGAAACATTAAAAGCTTGTTGTGTACAAGGCATTGTGCTTGCTACATGAAAGCCATACCCGGGCAACTTTTGCTCTCTTTGACTGCATGCCTGCCAATTTAATGATTAGCCCCGTCATTTTAAGGAAAACTACACTGTGAGAAATCAGCTATAATTTAACAGATCATTTTAGCTATTCCTGATTTGTAAAATGTCTCTGCATTTAACATTTTTGGAGACAGTGCTGCTTTATGTGATTTTACCAGATAAATATTAATAGATCACCTAAAATTTTTTTATGCTTAAGCTTAAAAGAAAAAAAGTAATTCAATAGAAATTGGCACTTTATAACCTAAACAAACTGGATTCTAGACGGCCTCCTCTTCTCAAAAGAAGTAGGACGAAGAACAGAATTTTATAATATGTGGATTCTAACCATTATACAATTGCTTCCATTATATTTTCTTCCATAATATTGTTTCTGTATTTTACCAAGCTTTTCTTAACTTTATGCATATACTGGTCAGCACAACTCTAAGTCAAGGGTTCTTAGGCATAATTGCTAAATAAAATACATGATACCCAACTAAATATGTTTACTTAAGCAGCAAATTAGGAAAAGTGCCATTTCTGATATAAATAAGCACCTACATTATTAATTGTATATAGCCAAGTACCTGGTTGCTACTACCTGTTTACCGTTAGTAGTAGACTCAATTTCATTACTTTTTTCTAATATTTTGTTTATGAAAGATCTTAATATTAGGGATTATATTAATATATGATGGAATGTCAGAATGAAATCGAACACTACAAAAAAATCTTAGGCAATACATGAAAAAATAACTGCAACTGCAATTGTAGCATTCACTCATTATTTTTGATATATATCAACAAATATGCTAGACACTGTTTCTTTTCTATTTTTATTCGAAAAATCCACATTGCTGGTCACCCTCACACTATCCCATAGTCTTCATACAGACATTTAGCTTTTAAAGTAGTGATATTTTCCATTTTAAATCCTTCATTTAAAGAATTAAGCAAAACAAACAACAACAAAAACAGACCTGGTACAGCTAAATGTCTGTCCACAGCCATTTAGAAGTAGAAATATGTGACACATTTGATGCACATATTTGTGGTTGAAGAAACATTGACTGGACTAAAATTTGTGAGTTCTTGTTTTCATAATTTCCCTGTCATTAAATAAGAGATCTGAAGAAACAGGCTTCCTACAAGACGCATTTCATCCCTAAAAATCTATGTCAGTTTTATCATTGTAAATTCAGTTTAGGAAAATATATTGAATGGTGTTGGGTTAACACTAATCAGTGCCTAGGAAAGCTTGCAGGGAAATAAGAAGGACTCTAAAGAATGTAATAATGAAGGATATGGAGAGGGGAAGCTGGTCTCTTCCCTTATCTCCAGTCTTTAGGTGACTATCAAAACAAAGTGACTTGCTTGAAGAACAAAAGACTGTGCTCATGAAACACTTGAAGAAATCCACCTGCATAGCAGGTATGCAACCTATCCTATATTTTTCCCCCATGTGTAGGTGCAGTGTGGCCCTCCATTGTATCCTGGCCTGCTGCCACTAAGGAGTATGTAAGTAATAAAATGTCCAAAACCTCTGGATTGAGTTCTCCAAGTTCTTTCTTTGGGATCCGTAAATAGTACACTGGGGAACTTGCAGCCCTGGGGCTAAACAAATGGCTTCTCTGTCTAATATTTGGATATTAAAGGAGACAAAAGATAAACCTATGCCACATGTGGCTAATAGACATATAGTTTCTCAAAGTACAGCAATTTCACAATGCACTCAAGTTTTAAAAGCATTGATCTGATAGAAAGGATGAGAAAAATGGCAATAATAGTGACAGAACTGGCACAACAGTTAAAAGGTACAATGAGATCATATTATGTGGTTGATATAAAGTGTTAAGAAGGAAGCAACATGTGAGTTGACTCTAAACAACGATGGGAAGTGGATAAATGATATAGAAAAGTACCACATTAGCACCGGAAAGAGTGAACAGATTGTGTGGGAGCTAATGCAGGTAACAGCAGCAAGTATTATGAAAAGGTTTAAATACCAGTAAGAAGAGGTTGCAGTGGTGTTGGTAAATAACCACTTCTAAGACTACAGAGGAAAAGTGCTGGAGCTGCTGCTTTACGCACTAAAGAACTGGCTAGGGATTCATCCCTGGCTTCTCACCTCCCACTCATATGGTGGAGCCATAGCCCCCAATATAGCTGACTATATTTGGAGATAGGGCTTTCAGGAGGTAATTAAGGTTAAGAGAGGTCACTAAAAAAGAAAAAAATCAAGATTTATGGTCTTGCAGGAGATGAAGAGAAAGACTATATCAACACACGATCAGAAAGTGACTCTCTGCAAGCCAATGATGGAATTCTCATCTGACTCAGAATACAGGCACCTTGACCTTGTTTTCCATCCTCAACACCTGGGAGAAAATAAACTTCTGTTGCTTCAACTGCTTAAAAATTTCTTTTTCTTTTTCTTTTTAAAAAAATTTTGGCAGTGTTCTGAATGGAACCCAGAATCTGGCACATGCTAGGCAAGTGCCCTACCACTGCACCACAGCCTCAGCCATTTATGGTATTTTATTATGGTGGCATAAGGATAGTAAGAAAAAATTGAAATAAAAATCATTAAGCATTTTCTCACAGATACCAGACACTACAACCCATACTTCCAAGTTCAGTACTCATTTCTGAAATGTCATTGGTGCAGTGTGTGCATATTTCATAATCTCATATTTTCAATTTCAAAGCTTATTCTGTTTCTCAACTAATGGAAAACAGGTCACTTCTATTCAAGTTCATTAAAGATTATTTGAAATAACAACAGACACTATGTATATAGTTTAAGAAAAAGTGAAATGTGGTAGTGAATTTTAACTGCATTTCCCTTGATTCTTTCTGTATCAATAAATTAGGTGTTGGATCCAATGTAATATGAAATAGTGAAATATATTCATCAAAGAAACTTCAAGGATAATGAAAATTCTAGTAGCATATGATTAGATACTATTTTGAGGGCTTCTCAGGTTCTTTGTTGGCTGACTAGTAGAACTGTACATTTGTAAGTTTATAAATTTGCATAAAAGTACTTCAAAAATATTTCCACTATCTAGATAATAATATGAAATGAAGTGTATGATATTCAAAAGATTTGTGTAATTATTTTTAATGATCTGTGTTTTGGCTCAAATATCAAATAAGTAGAATGGCAGCAAAACATTTTCTGAGAAATTTCTCAGAAACATTTTGGTGGGAGCACAATTTTTTAACTATTGAGATACGGCCGTTTAGACTCACTCATATTCTTTACCAAGGAGATGAAGCTTTGACTAATATATAAACCTTTTAATACAGTAGAATTTTCCACAATAAGTATATTCTTATTTTATGACATCTTTCACAAATAAAAACCAAATACCGATCTACTAAAAATACCATGAACAGCTTAAGTATCATAAGACTAAAAGAGTCTCTCAAGCACTATCAGCAGATCTTCCCCTGGGCAGACCTACATGACAGGCCAATTTCTAGAGAGCTGCCTAATGAACATGGAATCACAACAGGGCCCTTGGTTAGTTGTGTTGAACACTTTGTGACATCTATCAAAATGGATTTCATCATCTCACCATTCAAACCATAATGGTCAAAATCTTCTGACTAGAATGTTTTCTCCCTTGGATAAAACAGCCTGGGCACTACAAGTATTTGGAAACTCACAGATTTTTCCAAGTTAACAATCATTTCCGGAGAGACAAGATTTACACTTGGTAACAGTATCATTGAACTTCAAATAGAAAGACCACAGTCCTGAAGGTTAGGTATTCTGGATTGGTTGCTATACATACCTCAGGCAGGTAAGGTCCTCACTTGGCCTTAGGCTTACTAAAATCTGTATAATTAATAGGGCTATACTATGTAATTGCTCATGTACTTTACAGCCTTGATGTCTTAAAATTCAATGAGTTCTCTCCTGGAAAGATTAAAAAGTCATTTACCACTCAGTGTCTATTGAAGTTTTCTGAAAACTGCCTTTAATAGGGCTTAGAGACTTACAAAATCGAAACTATGGATTTCTGGGGAATTATCTCACATTTTCTTGAGTTCACATGTCCTGAATTGTCCTTACATCTGGGCCTTAAGACATTCCACCAGGGTCACTTGTGATTTTGGCAGAACAAAGGTAAAAGGCTCTCTGTGGGAAACATCTCAGAATGAGTTCCACTTCAGATCAGTGAGTGGCTTCCTTCTTCAATAGATTGACCCTAGAGTGCCCAAAGTCAAATTCAGAAAACAATGGCAAGCACAGCCTGCTCTTTTTATCAAAGGAAAAGCACTCCTTTGCACACTGGGCAAGCACCTGCACAGCTTTCAATCTGAGTTGATAGCTGTGACTGCAAGTGATATGGCTGATGTTGAATTATTTCTGTATAAATCTGAACCACTTCTGAACAATGCAAAATAGCCTGTTCTTTCCTCTTTCCTCTTGGAAACAGTGACTTTACTGACGAGCAAGGACTCTCAGTGATTCCAGATAAAAGAACAGCACACAAAAATTTGTGCCTCGAAGCTGTTGGCTACCACTGGTATAGATCAAGAATGCCAGATTAATAGTCCTTTTAAAATCATATGGTCACTAGAACAGCTGCCCTTCAAGTTAAAACAACAGTCTACGGGACTAAGCAGGAGCATGGGAAAATAGTATTTTGTTGCCTTAGATGAGAACTCTTGGGGACAGGAAAAAGACTGACAGCCAACATTCTAGTGCCTTTCATGACGGAGCAAATGTTTTCATATCAATAAGAGGGTGCAAAGAGGAAATTCACAGTGCAGCACAGACATGAGTCCAAAGCTATAGGAAAGATGGACCAAAGGTACAGGCAATCCCAGCTTGACATGCAGCTAGCAGGAATTTTTTTAAATGAAAATTAATCTTGACTTCCTAATTGCTAATAGTACCCACACAGGTTGCTTATTAGGTTTGTTTCATACAAAATTCTCAACTATTGCATATAGGGTACTTAAGTATAAATTGAAACAGGATGCTTTTAAATGTTATTTATTAATCAAAGCAATGGCTTACCATGTATACATTTTAAGAGAAAAAGCTACAAAGTAAAAGCAGGGAATAGAGTCCAACTTTGGAATCAGGCAGGTTTGTGTTTAGAACACTCTTCTGTTGCTTAGCTGGCAAGAGATCCAGTAACAGTCCAGTTACTTCTGAGTTTCTTTTCTCCATGTGTAAAATGAAGATAATGCCATCTATCTTATATGACTGCTATGATAATTCAGCAGAAATAAACAAAAAGATAAATAAAAAATAATGTCAAGTCCTAATAGAGTACCTGGAACACAAACATAATAAATAAATAAATTCAACATTTCTCCTCTAGACATTCTTTAGCTAAGAAAAATGATAGTATCATTAACTAAAATTTGCTTTCCTTCCTCCTCATCCACATATTAAAATGTTAGTACCATTAAAACTCTACACAGAAGTTTAGATTATGTTAGCATTCACCTAAAAAACACAAATCACAGGTGTGTGTGTGTGCGTGTATGTGTGTGTGTGTATATTCCCAAATTCCCAAGAAAGAAAAAGGAGTTTCAGAAATATTTTCATATTTATAAAAATGTATATTATATGCTAAAGTACTACTGGTATTTCAGTCTTTTGCACTTATAAAGTGCTAATTAGTATATTGATTTTTAAACCATCACAGGCAGGATGTATATGATAAACTTCCATTCCTTCCAATCGTACTATGAATCTAAAAGTGCTCCAAATGTTAGTCTTGGTTTTAAAACAATAAATAAATAAACTCATTAGAATACCTAATGAGTTAGTTTGATAAGTTAATAAGTGTATAATAATTAAATCTTTTCTCTGATTAGCAAGATTTTTTTAAAAATTTTAACTCATAAAGACCAGATACTTGAAATGAAGTGGCCATAGAAAGAAGAACATGAATTTTTTTAAAATATTTTTTTATAAGCCGGGCGCGGTGGTGCAATCCTGTAATCCCAGCACTTAGGGAGGCTGAGACAGGAGAATCGTGAGTTCAAAGCCAGCCTCAGCAACTGTGAGGCACTAAGCAACTCAGTGAGACCCTGTCTCTACATAAAACACAAAATAGGGCTGGGGATGTGGCTCAGTGGTTGAGTGCCCCTGAGTTCAATCCCCGGTACAAAAAAAAAAATATATATATATATATATGTATATACATATATATATATATTTTTTTTTTCTACTTTAATATTTGGAATGTTTTGCTAATATGGAGAAAAGGTATTTAATTTTCATTAAACATAAAATTATCTTACTGAGACCTATGTAAAGATAGACTAATAAAATCTGCTTTATTTTAAGCATATTATTTCATCATCAGCTTTGTGGTTTCAAGAATAAAATTTCAAAATCTCTTAGCTAGACTGAGGTTTGGAACTTATTTCCAGTTGTTTCTACAAAATCACTTAGAAGATAGCCGTTTTGCAAATTAATCTTTCATGAGGCTCTTTAAGGGTCGATATGCTTTTATCAGTCACCAAACACATTCAGCTTCTGAGACAACTGACAGATCCATGGTTACTGTGAATTGGTATTTTTGATAGCATTTACTGTACTCATCAATAGTGGTTAATGCAACAGTTTCCAGTAAGCAACTGCCTTAAAAGCTAGAAAACATCCAGCCATAAAAACAAAAGTGCATCTGTTCGTCTTCCATACCTAAGAAATGTTTTTCTCCTATAAACAAGTATACCCTAAACACACATAAAAAGTGTATCTTTTTCCTCTGCAAGACTAAGGCAAAGTTAGCCTATAGAAAGAGTCTGGGTGAAAGGGTACAAAAATAAGAGAAAGAGGCCTTGGGTTGTTTCTGTTCTGACACTAGCTGTGGTTACTCCGGGGATTCTAAGTTGCAACCAGATATGCTCAGCTAAAAGCAGGTTAATCCACAAGCAGTCACTTCAGAGCACAGGGCTAACATTTAAGACTCTGCAACTAGGCTGCATGCATTCAAGGGCCAGTTCAGTTGAGTAGGAGCTTCATGACCCCAGGCACATGATTCCACACGTAGTGCTTGAGTCTCCTTACCATTAAAATGAGGATGACATTAGTAACTACCTCATCGTGGCTGCTAGGAATACAGGCAAATTCATAGCCTGGCACATAGTAAAAGGGCAATCAAGAATTTTGGTGGCTTACAGAGAAAGATATTTAGAAGTGAAGAAATCCAGGAGAAATAAAAACAAAGGTATGAAGAACAAACTGAAATCATATGTGCAACAAAGGTATTTATTAAATCAATTAAATCAATTGACAAATTAAAGTATCTTGTTAAAGTCACTTTTAAGCTAACTCCAAGAATAAGAAAATGTTTTCCAAGCATTCCAATTTGCATTCTGTCTAATATTTAGAACAAGCAGAGACCAGCAATACCAAGTTTTTTTTTTCCTTAAGTTTGCTAAGAATTAAAGAAGGATCTTGGGTAACTCAAGATTATGAATATATAGTGTCAAGTAGACAAATGAAAAACACATATGAGAAATAAAACAAGGAAGGGAGAATAAAAATAGTAAAAGAGGAACGGGAAGGAGAGATAAAAATGGATGGGGTGGCAATCTAAAAGCCAAAGAGACTCCAGCTTGGGCTACTTGGGAAGACATTACTCAAGCAACAGATTTCTGCCAGCTGCCATGGGGCTGCTTCCTCATGGCGATGATCACATGTGATTATTTCCAAGCTGCTACATTCATCCCCTGGAGCAGAGGCCAGCCTTCTACTCATGCTGACACTCAAAGCTTGGTTTTCTTCCCTGAAGAAACAGCAAGGGCAGCTGAAAGAATAGCACTACACATGCTGGAAATCCATCCCTGGGGAGTTCATCCACCTTCCAGTCTTTCAATTCCCAGAGGACTCCAGGCACATCTGTCTGGAGCCAACAAAAGACTTCAGTGGGCTGAGCGCTGTCATTTTGTCTGTCCCTGTGTTCTTTTTCCAAATAATTCCCATATTGAAGACTAATTTGCATCAGTGTTATAGCTCCAAATGCATATTTGTGGGTACTCAGATGTTCCTGGAGAAAAAGTTGACTGTTTCTGTGCATCTTTTCTTTTCCTTAAAAAACAGCAGCCAATTTTTCCTGTCCAGGTCAGTCCTAGATCTCTCATTCTGCACCTTTGCCCCAAGTGAATTTACCCATCCTCTTGGCCTTATCTTCAGCTCCATCTAGCCTACATCACACCTTTCCACCTGGATCAGTTTCTTTACTGTCCTTTGTTCTTACCATAAACTCAATGTGACTTAATTAAAATTCATCACTCACCACACCGCATCTGTTCCTTCTTTCTCACTCCCTCGCAAACAACATCAGCTAACCAGTTCCAACAACTTGGTCTGATTCTTAGCTTTCCCTTACTTCCTCTATTCAATTTGCCATCAAAAATTACTAATCATGCTAAAAAACAATCTTGCCAGTTCGTTCCCTCCTTTCTAGTCCCACAGTAAATGCTTAGTTCAAGTTCTTTTCTCATGACTGTTTAGTAGCAAAACAAATAGTTGGTTTGGGAGTATCAAGACTTTACCCATTTTATCTTTTACATTATTGCTGCAATTAATCTTCCAATAATATGTCCTCATAGAAGCTGATGCTCAAAGAGTAATTTCCCCAAAACAAAACAACTCGCAAGAAGTTCAAGTTCAAAGTAAATGTCGCCTTCCTGCACTATGTTTTATAAGGCCCACACTGAGAGCCCCAGTTTACAATCTTATGAGCAGACTCTGCTAGATGTTAGGGGAGACAGTATTGCAAGTAAAAATGTGGCTTTTCCAGAAGGATCAGAGCAGGATTATTATCTCCAAAGCTCAACATAATGCCACAGGCGAATGTTTTGAATGGATGCGTAAGACAAGAGCTAAAACTTCTCGTTGACCATTTGTTTTCTAAACCAAACTACTGACAACTTTCAGGAAGGCACATTTATCAAACACAGGCAATCTTTGAAAAACAGATACAGCTTCCATTTTCTCCTGGCTTCAGTTTCTGATTACTGGGAGATAACATTTCTGTTCCAAATGCCCATTTCAAACTGGCCTTTAAAAGCTATAAAGTTAACACTCAAAATATTTGTGTTAGAGGTAAAAGAAAAGTATGAAGCTTTTTTTTTTTAATTTAGCATCCCTAGGCTTAAAAATTAAAAATAGCTTATTAATAAAAAGTCTGTCAATAACATCATTCTGCATAATCAATCTGAACTTTGGCACTCCAAAATTTACTAATGCAGAGCTGCCAAAAGTAATGAGTCAACACTAAGTCAATGATACATATTTTCAAATTATAGCAATTGAAATATGCATTGAAGTATATAAAATATCACACACTTGGGATGACGCAATAGTTTATTCCAGTAATTATTTCAACAATTTCCTTTTTTTCCACCAAAAGTTTCATTCAAATCCAAACACATTTTTTTCCAACATCAAATTAAAAATGAAAGAACTAATGAATCTACTAACTTAAGAAAACTTTGCATTGTATGAAAAGGGCTATGGCCTCAAGTTTAGATGAGTGAGGGTTTCCTGTTGCTTAGCTCCACCTCTGTGTCTGCCCATGGAAGGTAGAGCAAAGAACCTCAGCTCATTCTCATTCCCTTGATGCTTTTATAGTCTTAGAATAAACCAATGGACAATTCAGATTGGCAGATGTGAAAATAAGGAAATCTATTTTTTCACATGAAAGAATTCTACTTACCTCAGCTAAAACAATGGAGAAAGCAGTGTGGTATTGCACTTATTATCTTGATTTTGAAAAACAAGATGGAATTACAGGGGTTTTCAAAGTGTGGTCTACTGATCACTTAGGATCTTGGAGTCATTTTCAAGCCATTTTTACTAAAAGTAAAAGCTTTTCATAAAAATCATAAATTATTATTTGTTGTTTATACTCTCATTTTGTCACAAGTGTATAGTGGAGTTCTATAGAAACTAGGTAGCATGTAAGAGTGCAGCACACTGAATGAGAATCAGGTAAGTATCCAGCTCTTATCTATGAAGCTAGATATTAATGTGATTTGCAAAACAAAAAATAGTGCCATTCATCAAAAAATTGTTTGAGGAAATTTATTTCCATAAAAATAGGCTATCAAGTTAACATGTGGTAAGTTTATTTCATTATTTTAAAATTATATAAATAAGTAATTATTACATGATTTTCTCACACAAGAAGCAGTAGAAGCTATAACCCTTATAAATAAAAGCTCTATGGGTTCCACAATAATTTTTAAGATTGTAAAGGGCTTCAGTGACCAAAAACATTGCCAACCACTGCACTATTTTACCAGCCATCCTCTGGGGTTCTTTTCTAGCTTTCCTTCTCTTAGCTAAAATGTTCCCTCCTTTCTTCCTGTAGCCAGTAAAATCAATTCAACTTCCAGGTAAATTTATTCAATGATTATTTCCTGAGAGGCTGTTTAAGGCAATATCCATGAAGATAGGCCCTGTTGGGGATATAAAAACTCTAAAGAGGTACCCTGAGAAGTGAAGAATGTCCATGTGGCAAAGTTAGATAGTGATTCAAGGTAAAAGAGGATTCAGTACCAAAATGCACGACACAAGTAGTAAATGCTGTTAAGCTTTATGATAAAGAGGAAAATGGGACTAGAAGTTTGGGGAGGAAAATCGTCATAGCAGGATTATGCTTTTATTTATTCTCTACCTGTTTACCAAGTGGAGAATTTGGTAGCTTACAAAACACACAGCGTACACTTGGGGGGAAAATGAATAGACAATGAAATTAGGATGCATGGGAAATATGAGATGAATAGTAAAACTGAAGCCAAAGATAAAGCTAGAATAGAAAAAAATAATGTTTACTCAGAACCAAGAATGACTACATAATTTGCAGGACCAAATGCAAAATGAAAATGCAAGGCCTCTAATTTCAAAATTAAGTATTTCAGGATGGGAGTTGCAAGGCACTAAACCGAAAACAGGACCCTTAGAAGTGTGGACATCATGTGACCTCACGGAAGGCACACACATGATGCCAGCTCAGTTTTTCCATAGTTACTCAAGTCCAGATCCAAATCCAGCTTTAACCTAACTTAGAAAACAAAGCAAAGGGGGAAGTATGACCAACTTTAAAATTCACAGTGCTCCTTACTCAGGAAGCATTGTGAAAATTCATCAGAATACATTAGAATAGAATTTTAACTTTTTGGAAAAGGAGGTTGAATGCTATTTCATCTAAACCCTTTCATTTCTCCATCTAAGTAATGGAATGCCACAGGAGTGACATGATTTGCCAGTAGACACAGTAAGGTGAGATTAGAGCCAGTCTGCTCATTCTCAGTACATAGAGAAAAAGGAAGTTTCCTTCCTTTCATAAGTCTTCATTCCCCTTCACTTCCATTCAAGAATAACAGCAAACATAACAGATACTAGAAGCTATGAATCTATTTAACATTTAGTGTATATCATACCTTGTACAACACTTTTCAATCTCATAACTGCTTTATGAAGACAGGATTATGGCTATCCCCTTGAAGGAAGGAAGGAAGGTAGGAAGGAAGGAACGAAAAGAAAGAAAGAGAAACTTATAGCTATACACATAGAATTTGAACTCGGGAAATATGACTTTCTCTTTTACAATTTTCCATCTTTCTTTCTTTACCCCTAGACATGGGTCCTCTAAGTGCATCCTTTTGAAGAAATAAAAGAGTCTACAGATTCAGAAAACAAAATAAATATTTTGTAATATCTATGCAGGCATTCCCTTCATTTTATAGATAAAGAATTCTCGGACCATAAGAGGTTATATAACTTGTAGATATCACCAGCAAGAAATTGGCAACATTTGACCTATGTTCTTATCTCCATTTTCCCCAAATTTGCTGTGTATCAGAATAATCCTGAGAGTTGTTTGAAAATAGACAGTGCCAGGCCCCCCTAACAGACCAGAAGCCCAGATTTGGGACTTCTGGAGCCAGTAGGCAATTCTTACAGCTCTAGAAGTGAGCTGCAGCAGTCAGATCGACATCAATGAAGCTGGGTGAGAATCTCCCCCACTTACCAGTCACCTCCATTACACTGATCAGATCTATGCCTTATTGTAATGGACAACACAACAAGATGACCCCTTGCCATTTGACATCTCTCAATTAGGCTGAAATCAATAAAATAGACCAGAAGAAAATCAATGCCTTTAACCCTCTGAAATCCATTTTGTGTAGATAATGGGAATTTTTATGAAGGATGGGTTGAAAGAATGAGTGGAAGCAGAGACATGCTTTCTTGGAGTCATAAGGTGACAGGTAAGAAAGGCTTGAGCTGTAGCAGTGCCTCATAAGCATGTGAAGTATGGGGGAAAAAAATGGCAGAGGAAGAAGGTAAGAGTGGGACAAGATGGAAAGACTGTATCTGATTTCTTCATGGAGCCAGAGGCACCAAAGGTTTCGCAATTCCAACAGTAGTTCCCCCAGGTACACAGAGGTGGTTTTTAGACTGAGAGTACACTTGATAATAAACTTATTATTTATTTGTAAATAATCTGTAAATAAAAGTAGTTATTAATAATCTAATTAGTAATATGGAAGCTGAAGTATTTAGGGATGGTAAATTGGTGTCTGTCATTTTCTTGGAATTGTATGAAAAGTAAGATGGATTTTGGATGGACAGAATGATGAACAGATAGACAGACACATGAATAAAACATATACAGTAAAATGTTAGTGGTAAAATCTAAATAGTGGGTATATGGGTTTTTACTCAACTTTTCTCAACCTCGCTATGCATTTTCAACTTTTCACAAAGACACATTGCAAGGCAAATGTGTTTAATAAAAGTAATTCAAGTCAGATGTCATTGTGTCTGCAGCCTGAAATTTTTATTAAATAGAAATAAAATTAAGATATAACTTCATAGATAGACAAAATGTAAAGTCAGAAGAGAAAAATAACCAGATAGTCTCCAACTTACAATGGTTTTTCTTAGGAATTTTTGCAATTGCCATGGTGCAAAAAGTGGAATTAGAAACTTGAATTTGCATCTTTTTCTTGACTTGGAATATGTAATATGATAATTCTTTTGTATAATATGATAATCCAATATTGTACATTGTACAGCATTGCTAAACTAGGATGCTTAGCAAGTTATATGTATTCAATGCGGTTTTTGTTGTTGTTGTTTGTTTTTGTATTTTGTTTTTGTACCAGGGATTGAACTCAGGGGCACTCAACTACTCAGCCACATCCCCATCCCTATTTTGTATTTTATTTAGAGACAGGGTCTCACCGAATTGCTTAGTGCCTTACTTTTGCTGAGGCTGGCTTTGAACTCGTGATCCTCCTGCCTCAGCATCCCAAGCCAGTGGGATTACAGGCATGCACCATCCTGCACGGCTTCAATGCAGCTTTTTGACTTATCACATTTTCAGTCTACATTAGGCTTATCAGAACATGGCTCCAGCATATGTAGAGGAACTTCTCATGTGCTCCTTACTGGTAGATCATTCCCCAATTGTTGATATCCTATGCTCATTTCCTTCTGGGAACCATGAAAAACAGTACACTATGGAGTTTAACAGATTAATATGAGGAAAATCAATTTCCTCCCACAAAAGACAGAACTAATTGGAGTAGAAAATTACCATTTACTCCTTGTTAATAAAGCTTTAATGGATTATCCATAAATAAAACATATATCAGTCTCAGATAACAGTTCCTGATTTCATTCCTAACCCAAGGACTTAGAAAGTAAACTATGAGCAAGAAACTTTTACTTTTCTACACTGACCCTGGAAGGTATTTTCTAGTAAAAGAATACAGCCAACAGTACACAATGTTGAATAATGTGTCTGGACAATAACAGTTCATTTCTGCTGGTTTCCATCCCAGACCCCTGATGGTTGGCTTCCACGGCACAAGGTTGGCATGATAGGTGTGTGTTCCACTATTCTGCTTTTATAATTCCTGCCTGAACATTTCCTATCTCTCTCTGCTTTTGCAGAAGCCAGGATTTTCATTGCATATCTCCACAAATCCTCCCACAAACAAAACTGGTCATAGTACTTCTCTATAGAATCCTTCATTTGACCCTTGAGCACATAACACTTTATAGATGGGGCCTCATTCTCTTGAGTAGGCTTATATGGCTCTGTGGCTACTGCCTAACAATAAGACATTTGCAGCAATAACCCATTTTCAGATAAGATTGAATTCTTTGTGCCTTTTGGATTAGTACTGATTTCGTAGATTGTGAAGGAAAATGATAGCTGCTGCAAATTTACTCTGCTTTGGAAAAAGTTGTTGTTTCATACCCCTTAGATCACTTTAATTCATGTTTACTTGACCTACCATCCCTGGGTAAAAAAAATAGTAATCATTCCTGAAAGTGACACATTTTATTAACACCATTCTTCAACTAAGAAGGAACCAAAATTTTTAGTATCCTTTGCTCTGCATTGGACATGCCTCCTAAAAACTACATTTGAGGCACACCACATGGATCTAATTGTTACTTCTTAATTCAGTTCATTATTGAAAAAATATTTATTGAGTGCTCATGTGCCAGATATTATAAAATTAGTGGCATGCAAATAAAATTAAATAATACCCTGACCTTTAATTCATAGTTTAAAGAAAAAACATATGTAAATAAATATTTCCAGTGTGCAATGAGATAAATAGAACCATAGTAGTATGCTCCAAATCATAATTATATTTTAAACAGCTCCCCATATGAATGCAAGGTCATGATCCCACCACTCATTTTAGCATTTTAAAATATATCTCTTGATCCCTCTTAAGAGTTATATAGGCAATAAATAAAATTAGATTAACCTTGACAATTTACCGATCATATACTGTTATTGACTGAAAGCAAGCTGTGGTAATTTTATAATGCCAATATCAAGATTTTGTATAATAAAAAGAAAACAATAAAAATAATTGCTATTTTTTGTAAAAGCTGACCAAAGGAATCTGTTGCTTATTAGAATGCTTGGAATTAGATCTAGAATAACACTATTTAGTAGCTGGAGTATGTGAGGGTTTTTTCCCTGCAAATATCTATAATTTTAATGTTTTATAACTTCAGGTATGCTGAAACTATCATTAACACCAGAAGTTAAAACTTAGGAACACAGGGAAGGAAAATGGTATTTAACTGCTAAGGTTCTAAGGTGCTCAAAATATAAACTGCAATAACTGCAGGATAAAAACTATTAACATCACAACTATTGACAGCTTACCCATTACACCAGCAACCACATGTTATTACAGCTAAGCTTAGTATTGATTTCTTTACAGTGCCCTGTTCCTATAGGACCAAAACCTCTACTAAGCCTGCTTTTGGAAGTCTTTTTATCCAATCATCCTCAACCAAAAGGACTCTTTTGATGTTTAGATTCTCACTCTTAAATATACTGGAGGGAGATAAAGTAATCACTAATCATTCACTTCCCTTCCAACTCTTACATAGGAAAGTAAAAAGCAAAGTATAAGATAAAAAATCTCAGATTATTGGTCCATCTAATAGTGACATCAAGGAGAATTCTCTAGAAGAGTATGTGTCTCCTCAACACAAATTCCTAACCATCCTACACTCTGCTAGGAATGTCTTCAGCATTCAAGGATTTGTCTTGAGTTTGTTGTTAATAGACGATGAGCCAAGTGCTATGCTTTTATAAATCAGTCCCATTGTGGGCTGAGTGTGTCTCTGCCCATTCATATACTGAAGTTCTATTCCCCCACGTTAATGGTATTTGGAGATGGGGTGTCTGGGAAATAATCAAATCATGAGGATAGAGCCCTCAGGAATATGGTCAGTGCTTCAATGAGAAGAGACATAAAAAAGCTTGCTTCCTGTCTATGTCTGCTCTTACCTTGCAAGAACACAGTAGGAAATGGTAATTTACAAACCTCAGAATTCCAGCTGCCAGGACTGTGAGAAGTAAATTTCTGCTGTTTCAGCCATATAGTCTGTTAATTTGTTATAGTATCTGAACTCAGACAGACACACACACACAAACACCATCTAGTACAGCAGCCCCTATCATTTCTATAAAGATAGGATCTTACAAGTTACAAATTCTATTATTCCCCAGGCTTGGTGTTTATGCCTCTTGCCTTTATTTAGCTATCAACCCAGTAAAATCTAAATTTCAGCACCACTGAGCAGAATCTGCTTCACTAAAATTGTCAGTAATTTCTAGATTCCAAATCAAAAGAATTATTTTCTCAGTAGTTCTATAATTGAATATCTCTGCTGAATTCAATCATGGTTTTGATATAAAAAGATTGTGCATTCTTCTGGTGCTCTGTACACCTCTTTCTGTTTTTATCCTGAATTCCCAGTCCTTTGTCAGTAGGTATTAATGTTTCCATTCTTAGTCTCAGTATGTTTACTGCTTTCTTATTTACAGATGCTCCTGTTATAGACTGAACTGTGTCCATCTAGCACCTCAGAATATGACCACATTTGGAGATAAAGCCTAAACAGAGGTGATTAAGTTAAAATGAGCCCAGGAGGGTGGGTCCTACTTTAGTCTGATGGCTGCCTTATAAGAATTTGCACATGGGCTGGGCTTGTGGCTCAGTGGTAGAGCGCTTGCCTCCTTTGCCTCGCATGTGTGAGGCACTAGGTTCAACCCTCAGCACCACATAAAATAAATAAATAAAGGTATTGTGTCCATCTACAACTAAAAAAATATTTAAAAAAAAATTTGCACACACACAGGAAAAATCATGAGAGAACACAGCAACAAGGCAGCTAACTGCAAGCCAGAAAGAGAGGCCTCAGAAGAAAACAAAGTTGCCCTCAATATTTTTGATCTCAAGCTTCTAGCCTCTACAACCCTGAGAACATATATTTCTGTTTTTTAAACAACTCATTCTCTGGCATTTTGTTATTGTAGCTCTAGCAAACTGATAAGATTTCCTGCCTCTCCATTTACAAATCAGACTTCTCTGAATTACAAACATATATTCAATTCTATGTTGCACTTATGTTTACATGTTGCATAAATGAAAACTTTAACTCATCGTGTTCTTATTGGAATCTATGTTCATCTCTAGATTCCTTTCTCCTCTTGATTTTCTACATTCAGAAACCCAAATATGAGAACTAAAAATTTCTCAAAGCTGATCCTCTATCTTCAAGATCACTAACACTTGTAGTTGGACAAAATATTTATGAAAACAAGGCTTACGAAGGCAATTTATTGAGAAGTACCCAGGAGAGGGAAATATTAAAAATACAGATTCTAGCTAAGTACAGTGGTGCACACCTGTCATCTAGCAACTCCAGCAGCTGAGGCAGGAGGATCACAAGTTTGAGACCACCCTCGGCAAATTAATGAAGCCCTAAGCAACTTAGAGAAACCCTGCCACAAAATTTAAAAAAAAAAATTAAAGTCTTGGGAAAGCAATCTTGGCTTCAATCTCTAGTAAACACCTGCCCTCCCAATATAGAAATACCATTCTGCTTTCATTATTTTTTTTTAAACAAGGGATTGAACTCAAGGGGCACTTAACCACTGAGCCACATCCCCAGCCCTATTTTGTATTTTATTTAGAGACAGGGTCTCACTGAGTTGCTTAGTACCTCACTGTTGCTTTGAACCCACGATCCTCCTCTGAGCCACTGGGATTATAGGCTTTCACCATCACACCTGGCTTGTCAAAAGGTTTTTAAAGATAATATTTATTAATAGTATTCTCCTTTTGACCACACATTTACTCATTTAAATTTGGAGGGTCAGGGTTAATTTTCCCCTTGAAAAATGTTGCTCACTAGACAATGGGACAAGAAGGTTTAACCCACTTGTTTTTGTTCAACTGTTGGGTAACATTGGTTTTGATCAGAATTTAAATAATGCTGATAATTTCATGCTAGAAATAAATATATAGATGTATTTAATAGGTTGTAATATAAAAAATATATATTGTGGGGCATGGCCAAAAAGAAAAGCCACTAGTAAATACATAATCTCCACAAAATACACTCATCATTTGAATTCTTAACAATCAAAAAGAAAAAAATGCTAGGTTTTTCTCCCTTCCCACTTCACATGAGTAACTCTCTACAAGGTCAAAGTCTAAAATGTATTATTTGTAGTCCTTTTCTTCTCCATCATCAGTAAAAATGGATTTCCCAATTGTCATTCCTGTTTGCTCTTCATTACTTTTGAAGGCCAGAGCCTTTGTAACAAATTAAACAGTAAAAGTCATTGAGCGGTACAAAGCCATGCAAAGCTTGGGGCTACAGGACTTAAAAACTACCATTGCTCCAGGTTTAGAGGTCTGTGCCCTTGCCTGTGGGCATGCCCTTGCAGAGCTTCTGGAACATCAGCTCCAGTCTTACCATAACTAGAACACATTTGCTTCCCAGGTTTAAGGTACACTTTTACCAGGAGGGTAATGAGCTCTCTCACAAGGGACTCAATTATCCAAACCCCTAACATGCATATGGAGTGAACCCTGTGTAAACTATGGACCTTGGGTTATAATGATGTGTCACCGCCTGTTCATCAGCTGTAACAGATGCACCACTCTGGTGCCAGATGCTGATAGTGGGAAGGCTATGCAGGTATGAGAGCAAGGACAGAGTTGAAGCTTTCCCTACCTTGTACACAAGTTTGCTGTGAACTCAAAACTATTCTCAGAAATAAAGTTTAAGAACTTTTAAAGGGACTTTTAGTGTCTGAAAATACTAAGTCTACTGTTCATAGTTAATGATGTAGTTTGGATTGCAGAACCTTTGACAACCTTTGACATTTCCTGTCAGAAATGAGGACCTCAGTCTTCCTCATTTCTGACAGGGGCTTTTTGGTTATTTTAACATTTGGAGAAAGTGTTTCATCTTTTCATCCATTATCACCTAAAGATAATGAACCCCAGAAGAATAAATGAGTTACATAGGCTGAGCTCACCTTGGAACGTCTTTTATTCCATTCTAGCTGAACTTTGAACCTATGCATGAAGAACTAGAATGTATATATAAAATATAGAAAAAAGCACGAAAAACGGAAGAGGCTCCCTTGACAGGAAAAAATGGACAGTTTCACATCTGTCTAGCCAGAATCTAATATTTTTATATCATAATATTTTTAATATCAAGTCACTTTTCCATGTTGACGGTTACTTTTCAGGACAATGCTAAGCAAGATGTGTTGATGCTTTGGTAGATATGTTGTTTTTTTTTTTAATTTTTTTGTAGATGGACACCATGTCTTTATTTTATTGCTCTGTATGTGGTGCTGAGGATAGAACCCAGGGCCTCATGCATGCGAGGCAAGCGTTCTACCGCTGAGCCACAATCCCAGCCCGGTAGATATGTTTTTTTCCCTTGGTTTTATTTCTGTGCTAAATGGCAGGTGATCATAGTTTGGTTTTAGAAGGAAATAAAGTGATTTTCAAAGTGATCTATAACTTCAAAAAGGAAAAAAAAAAAACAGTTCATGTATGATTCCAAGGTACAACCAATTGAGTCCTATTTTAGATGTATATGCTCACTTGTCAGACACTGACAACTTGTTTTCTTCCTTGACATAACAAAGCATCACTTTTTTGATTGATCAGCTTAAAGAACACCTAAGCTCCTGTAGGTTTTTGTCATTCTGTAATAATAATAGTTAATACTTATTAGGATTATATATGCTAAGTATTGTTTCAGATATGTTGTATATTCTGTATACTAATTCACTTCATCGTTATAAGAACTCTATGAGATAGGTACTCTTTGATGTAACAAATTCTTTCCTTGCTTCTCCTATTAGCCAGTGAATTCCTTAAAAATAAGAATCTTAATTTTTTCTTCTAATTAACAACTACAACAACAACAAAAAACACCCATTAGAATTTTGCTGTTGTTTTTTGTAGTGAGGACATTTCCAGAGATGGTAATTATAAAGAAACTTGTTTTTTTCCACCAGACACAGTGGCACACAACTGTAATCCCAGCACTTTGGGAGGCTGAGAGAGGAAAATCATGAGTTCAAACCCAGCCTCAGCAACAGTAAGGCACTAAGCAACTTAGTGAGACCCTGTCTCTAAGTAAAACACAAAATAGGGCTGGGGATGTGGCTCAGTGGTCCAGTACCCCTGAGTTCAATCCCCAGTACCAAAAAAAAAAAAAAGAAACTTTTTTTTGAGACTAAACATTCCCAAATCAGTTTAGTGGTAGTATACTAAAAGAAAACAGCTAGAGAATATAGCTATTTAAACAACAACTTATAAAGGAAAGAATTAGGTGAGGAATAATATTTATCTATGTAGCATCAGCATCTTCTCTCAGGTTTTATGAAATGAGAGACTAAACAAGGCAGCAATTAAATAATAATTTGGGCTTTTCCAACATATTCCACAAGTCCAGGGATCAGATAAAATCACAATGAAGCTGGACACAGTGGCTCATGCCTATAATCCCAGTGGCTGAGGAGGCTGAGGCAGGAGGATCACAAGTTCAAAGACAGCCTCAACAACGGCGAGGTGCTAAGCAACTCAGTGAGACTCTGTCTCTAAATAAAATACAAAATAGAGCTGGGGATGTGGCTCAGTAGTTGAGTAGCCCTTGAGTTCAATCCCCACTATATCCCTTCTCCCTGCAAAAAAGATCACAATGAAGAACAACAGCTTATTCACTATTATCAATAACACTTATTATCAATAACAGCTTATTCACTATTAACAATAAACACTGAAATTAAATAATTTAATAACTACAGCTTCTAACAGGACAGGTTACCTAGTCTATGGGTTATTTAAAATTTTTATTTAGATTCAGTATAATAAAGCAAAAGGAATAAACATTTTAGAATTAGAGAGAACAACATGTTTCTTGATTTATGATTGGCGTTACATCCCAGAAAATCCCTCATAAACCAAAGAAATCCTAACTTAAAAATGTGTTTAATATACTTAGCCTAAACATCATCACTTAAAGTATCCTTTTTAAATGTGCTCAGAATATGTAAGTTAGTTTACAGATGCACAAAATCATGTAACACAAAGCCTATTGTTTAATAAAATGTTGGATTTTTCATGTCATTTCTTGAATACCAAACTGAAAGTGGAAAAATGAATGGTTGTGACATATATGATTTTGCAAAACCATAAAATTAAAAAATCATTAACTCCAACCCTCATAAACTGGGGACTGTCTATAGTTTGAATCTAATTTCAGCTCTTAAAAGCTCTTCCACCTTGGACAAAATATTTAAATACTCTTATTTCTTCTTTTCTTCTGGAAAAGTAGGGACATAATTGGCATTGTCTAGTTATAATGAATATTAAAGAGACATAATATATAGAATCTACAATGGATGATGTAAGATCGATGGTTACTATCATCAATGCTTTCCCCCTCTGTTTTTCAATCACCGACATCGAGCCAAATCCTTACTTGTGTTAAATTTTATTAGGGAGTGACCAACCAGAGACAGACAGACTGAGTTTACAACTTGAGTTTATTCAGTAATTTGAGTTTTAGAGTTTAAACATGATTCCAAAATGTTCTGGTGCAAGCAGAACTTTTTGTGCAGCTTTTGAGATCCTATTATTTTTCCTTTCCATTCCCTGTTTTGCCCCTCACACTGGAGGTGCTCACCTCAATTCTTCTTCAATTTTATCTGAGGCATTGCAACAGAAGAACAATGAGCATTTAGCAGATATGGCCTTTTGAGACAGAACATGACAGGGCACCAGAGTAGATGTGATAAAGGTTATGTTAACACATGCATGATGGCAAGCTCTATATATGAAACACAGTAATTATATTATTTTTTATTGTATCAAGAGTATTTTTGTGAGGTATGGTCTTCACATGCAAAGTATTTTCCACTGGTTGAAAACATTTTAAAATTTAGTTCTTTTGAAGTTTACTTTTTAAATAATTTGGGGAATTATAGGCAATATTTTAATTAGTACATGTGCAAAGAGAAACAAAGAATCAATTAGTTAGCACTTACTCCCATTGGGAATGAAAGAAAGTCTCACATTTAATACATTTCCAAATGATGTGAATTGTATCCTATAGTTTACACACAAACTTTCTGGGCGAAAGGTGCTATATTACATATGAAAATGATTTTCTGTAAACTTTTAAAGTAGTACTGTTGAAATAGGACAAAAGTCAATTATTCACCAGAGTAAGACTCCCAAACTGCCAAGTGCTTTTTGATTTTGTTATAGAAGGCAGTTGGAGAGAAGCAGTTATCTCTGGGGCACATTGGTTTATTTGAATTAAATTTCAAACTGGGCCACTATATTCATGCATACATATTAATGAATGTTTTTTAGGCCTCAACACATTAAAGATAGCAACTCCCTTGGAACTCCTAATTTCAAAATGCACTAATATAGGTTTAGGGGCTGGGGTTGTAGCTCAGTGGTAACAGCACTTGCCTAGCACATGTGAGGTACTGGGTTTGATCCTTAGCACCACATTTTTTTAAAAAACTAAACTAATATAAGTTTAAATAGATATTTGCACCTAGTCCAAATCTTATAGCTGGCTACCAGCTTATTGAACCACTGTCCTGAGATATGAGTTAAAATGCAGGAAATACACTTGGGAATATCTGGATTTCACTCAAATAATAGAAATTTCTATGCTAATGGCCTAAACAAAACTAATGTAGATCTACATTCTAATGTAGAATTCTACATCAGTAGAATCCCACATTCAACTCAGAAAGAAACGCAGTTGGCAAAAGCAAAACATTATGTACAGAAGTCCAGATTCAACTCATTACAGGCCTGTTAGACTGACACACTGATGTCTAAGGCTGGTTATCAGCAACTACAGATAATTTCCAATACAATTCATCTGCACTAGAATACCTTGAAGCATCTATCCGGTTTTCATGCAGAAGGTTAGTCAGGTAGGGTGACACTTATGACAAACATCAAATTCAACTTAAACCAATTAATATTTATACTTATCTCAACACTAGAAGAAAGAAGACTCAGAATCTAATGCAATCCATTTTCATGAGAGGAACAACTTCTAAACCACATGCTGGTTGAATCATATGTCTATTTGGGTAAATTCTTCTACTTAGAGTAAAAAGGGAATTCTACCTGTTTACTTAACATGAACTACTTTTGTTTGAGACTGAGATTTAACATTAAAGCAATTCTTAGCTAAGGCTATATTATGTGTATGAATGTTTTTGAAAACCTAGATAATTAACATTGGGAAAATGTTGATAGAACTTCAAACAAGTTATGGACAAATTATACATATTTTTTCTTACTGACTTTAAATTTGCTTTAATTGAACACAAGAACCAAGGTTTGGAGATTTTGCTCCCCGCTCTCCTATAAAATTTCTATAAAAACATGTTTTAAAATGCAAGCAAATCAAAAAATTCTGATAAAAATAGATCCCCTTAAATCAGTTTTCCAAAAATAAACATGAATTTGGTTAAGAATCAAAAGCATATTGAGCTGTGTGTGGTAGCGCACACCTGAAATTCCAGTGGCTCAGGAGACTGAGGTTGGATGATTGCAAGTTTGCCAGCCTCAGCAAAAGCGAGGTACTAAGCAACCCTGTCTCTAAATAAAATACAAAAAAGAGCTGAGGGTGTGGTTTAGTGGTCCAGTGCCCCTGAATCTAATCCGGGTACCCACATAAATAAATAAATAAATATCACATGAAAAAATTCAAGAAGGAAATTTTCATGGCGAACAGCCATAACTGAAAACTATTTCATGAATAATTTAATAGTATTACTTGCACTGACATGAAAATTAAAGTATAATCCTGCCCTGAAGAAGGCAAGTCAAAAAATGCATGCTAACATCTCAACTATATTATTAGAAACAGCAAAGGTGGCCCCTAGAGAAAATGCATCATGTCAAATTACATGGTTATAGAGTGACAATTCAGTAAAGCATCCATGGTTGATATTTAGAGTTGGGATTTTACACATGGACAATCGGGAAAAACATATGAAAATGCCTCTGGTAATGATAAAATCAACCTCTCTTAATCTGGGCTACATAGCAGGTTAAGACAGGGGGGAATGCATATTAATTTAATTAATAGCAGATGGCCACAGAGGGTGCAAGACTCATGCACTTGGAGTAGTGGCTCCAAGGACAGTTGCTCAGTTGATTGTGGCGAATAACAAGGATTTGCATAGCACTTCCCAAAACCAAGACTTCTCTGTCTGGTTCTGAAGCAACTGCAAAAATATGGGTTGTCAATCACTAAGGGACTTTCTCCAAAATCAGTTTTTGGACCCCATGTAGTTCCTGGCCATTCCCTTGGCTAATCAATCTAATTCTTGATTTTAAAGTACTAGAGTGCTTTTAATATTTGTTTATTAACAAGCTAGCACCACCTATCTGCAAAATAATGTGCTAAATACCTTTTTGTGCCAAAAGAAATTTGGTTAAATTTAAGCTCCAAACTCTGTTCAGCCTTACTGGTAAGTGCTTTACTAACCACCCTCTCTTTAGTTAAGTGCTTTACTAACCAACATCCCCAGGAACACCATTTTTCTCCATGAGCAATATGCAGATCAAAGTAGTCTGGTTATTTATCCAAATTCATAATCTAATAGCAATTGAGTGTCAATATAATGATCAAGAGGATGGATTTGGAATAAGAATACTTTTAACAGTTTAAAGCACTTTGAGCAAGTGTCACTTGCTCACTGGGTGACAGGGCACATTGGTTTTCACATGAACTAGTAGGACCATGTGTTCTGGCTTCCCCAGGATAGGCTTGGTTTACATCTGCCATATCAAAGTATAAATAGTGTTCCCTTTCAGTTTAAACAACACATTCAATATCTATACCCTACCCCTCAGTAAGGATCGGATTCCCCAAGCATGAATAAGAAAAGTGCTCTCTTCTGAAGAATGTTTGGGGATTCAATATGGTGATGAAGATAAAGCTCCTGCCATAGAAACATGGCATGATATAAAAGCTCAGGGAAAAAAGTGGTATGCTATTGTGATTATTAACTAGTAAGACAGTGTGAGCATACTCTGATGTTTAAAGAGGCAAAATAAATAATCTTAGCCGGATCTGAGACGCATTGGAAATGGGACAGTGGCTCCAATTCTGACACAGGAGTGCCTGTGTGGAATAGGTGTGCAGAAGGTAAGATGAGCACAATGCAAGGAAGGGGTAGAGTCTTATAAGTCAGGATGAAGGGTTTGGCGTCTGTTATAGTCAAGAGCAAGCTAGTGATTTCTGAAGAGAGAAGACATGATTATATCTTTTTGTTGTTGTTGCTGCTGCTGGGGATTGAACCCAGGGCCTTGTGCGTGCAAGGCAAGCACTCTACCAACTGAGCTATAACCCCAGCCCTTAAATATATCTATCTTTAAGGCAATAATTCTTCCTGAAATATTTCTTTCTCTCCTTCCCTCCTTTTCTCTCTATATACCGTTCCCCATCCAGGCAATCACCAAATCTTTTTTTTTGTCTCCAAACATAGCCCCTTCCCTCCATGTCCACCACAAGCCTCTCAGGCCAGCCACCTGCAGCTCCCATCTAGATCACTTCAATAGAACTGTCCCTCCTCGTCTCTCTGCCTCCATGTTTGCACCCTTGCCTTGGTCTAACATTACAGAGAAGCTAGACTCCTCCTTTTTAAATTTTGAAGGGATAATTTTAGATGTATAGAAAAGATCTGAAGATGGTACAGAGAATCCCTCTCCACCCTTCACCCAGTTTTCCTAATGTTAACAATTTATATAACCATTGTAAATTTATCAAAATTGAAAAGTTTACTACAGTGTTACTAACGAAGCTCCTACTTCATGCAGACATGACTCTTCTCAATAATCTCCTTTCTAAGTCCCAGGATTTAATCCAGGATTCTGTGCTGCATCTAATTGTTGCACCTTCTTGGTCTTCTTGGTCTTCTCCATGACAGTTCCTCAGTATTCCTCAATTTCATGACCTTGACAGTTCTGAGGCATGGATCCAGAGTTGTGTGTAATGTCTTTTTTATTGGAGTTTTCCTGATGTTTCTCATTATTATGGATTTTGAGGAGGGTTACCACAGAAGTGAGATAGCTTCATCAGATCATGTCCATCAGATCAGGTTCTGTCTGCTGAGGCAGAGCATGGGTTCTGGTGGTGAATACCAGTTTTTTCACTGTAAAGTTACCATTGTTTTCACTTTCCATACTCTGTTCATTATAAGCTGAGTCACTAAATCCAGCCCACACTCAAGGAAAAGGGGATTAGTTTCCCCTCCGGAAGCAGGAAAGATCTACATTTCTGGTTGAAATTTATGTACAAAAAAGATTTGTCCCTTCACCCCTATGTATTTATTCAAGCCTTTTATTTACATCATTATGGACTCATAGCTATTGAGAATGTGATTTTAAAAATATAAACCCTATACTGTTGCTTGTGAACTTATAATGAATGCCCCAATCCTTTATATTATGGATCAAATCCAAACTCCTAACCCTTTTAACAAAGTATATGTAACACTTGCTTGGAGACCTTATCTCCTACCACTCTCCACTCTTAACTTCTGCCCTCCACAGCCCACAAGTGGATAGTCCTGAGGCCTTGCTCAAACTTGTCTTATTGCTTTCCTGTTCCCATCTTTGGGCTTTGCACCAGCTGTTCCCTGCCTAGAATATTCTGATTTCTGATCTTTGCATTAAGGACATGGCTTAAAGGCCATCTTTCACAGGAGCCTCTCTTGACCACCTATGTCAAAATACCCAGTTATACTTACTTATCTTAGTTTCACAGCACCCAATACAATTAACTGAATGTTATTATTATTATTTTAATGCATGAGTTTGTGGTTTGTGGCCAACCTCACACACACTAGGATATTAGTCCTATAAAAATGGGAACCTCATTTCACCACACCTAGTATCCAAAACAATATCTAGTGCATAAGAGTTACTAAATGTTGATGAAAGTATACATAAATAAATGTATAGGGGTGAGAGACCTCAGACAGACAATTTAGAATAATACTGTAATAACAAAGGCAGGAAGCAACTGTTTTAGTCAGCTCTTTCACTGTGACTTAAAGACCCAACCAGAACAATTATAGAGGAGGAAAAGTTTATTTGGGGGCTCACAGTTTCAGAGATCTCAATCCACAGACAGCAGGCTCCATTCCTTGGGGCTTGAAGTGAGGCAGGACATCATGGTAGAAGAGTATGGCAGAGGGAGGAATCTCACATGATGATCAGAAAGCAGAGAGAGAAGCCTTGCCAGATACATATATATACACCTAAGCTACGCCCCCAATGCCCCACCTTCTCCAGCCACACCCCACCTGCCTTTAGTTACCCCTCAATTAGTCCCATTAAGGTGATTAATTTACTGATTGGGTTTAGGCTGTTGTAACCCAGTAATTTCTTCTTTGAACCTTCTTGCATTGTCTCACATGTGAGCTTTGGGGAGACGTCCCACATCCAAACCATAACATAACGAAGACTTAAATTTCAAATGAAATAAAAGTTTGCACTTTGCTGTCCATATCTTTCATTTCTAAAGATGTTTCCCTTCTTACTTAAGGATCATAAATCTCAATGTCAGATTTACAGATTTTCATGTAGCCAAACAAAAAGCCACATGGGTATTTTATCAGCACAGTGATTAGTTTTCAAAAATAATTAGCTGCACTCCTAGCTCTGAGTTTCCTAAGTTCACTCTGGCAAGTGTTTTCCTTGTCCTCCCTTTGGTGCCAATGCTGAGAAACTATCCTTTAAGCCGTTACTCAGAGCTCCTCTACACCCAAGAACAAAACAGACCAAGAGAGTAAAGAAGGCATGTCTGTTATTTGTCTTCCATCTGCTTCCCCAGTCATCTCAGGCCTAACTGAACTGTTTTTGGACAGAAGAACATTGATCTGAGAAATGTTTTCACTTTTACTTGAAGAACCAGCTGGAATGCTACTGTCAGGATCAGAAACTCACGGCCATCAGTGTGCTGACAGTGTCTGCTACTCCCTCCTCTCTGCCCCTGATCCTGACAGGATACCTGGCAGAAAGCATTGTATTAACAAAAACTGTCCTATGTTTACTTCAAGGGAGTTCAATTGAGAGAAGACACCAGAAATCAGGTGTTATGGCTCTTGTTTCCCTCCATCTTCCACCCATCTTATTGGTGTGTACAAATTTAATAGTGAGCTTTTTAAGGGGTGGGAAAGCAGCAGTGGGATACTTAACAAAATAACCTGGGATGATTGTCTAACTAGGGTGCAGTGAGGTGCTAACAGTCTTATTTATCAAGTGGGAATGTCCCTCCTGTTTGCAATGCCTGGCTTTGCACATTCCTTTCTCTCTGTCTCAATATCTTGATCTCTTATTTACAAAGTTAACCCCTCACTCTTTATTAGCAGGACTTTATTACTAAGCTTTTTTGCTAGACTCATAGTTCCTTGAAGGTAGAGACTGGGTTGATCTACACATCTTCAGCTCTAGGCTGAAACTGTCAATTCAGAATTAGGTATCAGGCAGGTGTAATCAAGTCCTCTGAGCTATTTAATCAAAAGATGATTCAAAAAGAATTTTTTTTGCATTTTTGATTTGAATAAATAAACTCTTCAAAATAAGGTATTCTTAATTACAACAAGAATGCTTCAATGTATTGGTCACAGTTCATATCCAATTTATTTGCTGTCATCATGTCCCAAGTACCAAAACCTAAGATTAACAGAATACATTCAGCCTCCATTACATCAAAGTTGCCAAATAAAGCAATTGGTTGTTATGGTTTGCATATTTGGTTACTTCTTAGCCTCTTTTAAATTCATTTTTCAGCCTATTTATTTCTCTTTTTTATTAGAACTTTATTTTGTTTTTTTTCTAAATTTTAAAAGATTATTATTATTATTATTTAGAGGATAACATTTCATTTCTCTGGTTGTAAGTGATATAGAATCACAACATACATGCAGTCATACATAAAGTTAGGGCTATGATGACCATCATATTCCACCACCTTTACTGTCCCCATGCTGCCTCTCTCCTTATACCCCTGTGAACAGAGCTCCTTCATTGTTCCATGTCCTTCCCCACATTATGCATCAGCATCCACTTATCAATGAGTACATTCGACATTTGGTTTTCTGAGATTGGCTTACTTCATTTAGCATGATATTCTCCAACTCCATCCATTTACCTGCAAATGCCATAATTTTATTCTCTTTTATTGCTGAGTAATATTCCATTGTGTATATATACTCAGTTTCTTTATCCAGTCATCTATCGAAGAGCATCTAGGTTGGTTCCACAGTTTAGCTATTGTGAATTGAGC
>PVHX01007795.1:0-88328 GCA_004024805.1 Geosciurus inauris | reverse complement strand
TAGCCAAAGCAATCCTTAGCAAGAAGAGTGAAGCAGGAGGCATCACAATACCAGACCTCAGATTATACTACAAAGCTATAGTAACAAAAACAGCATGGTACTGGCACCAAAATAGACATGTAGACCAATGGTATAGAATAGAAGACACAGAGATGAACCCACTTACATACAGTTACCTTATACTAGATAAAGGAGCCAACCACGTACACTGGAGAATAGATAGCCTGTTCAACAAATGGTGCTGGGAAAACTGGAAATCCATATGCAGCAAATTGAAACTAAACCTCTATCTCTCACCATGCGCAAGATTCAACTCAAAGTGATCAAGTACCTAGGAATTAGACTAGAGACCTTGTGCTTAACAGAAGAAAAATTAGGCCCAAATCTTCATCATGTCGGATTAGGACCTTACTTCCTTAACATGACTCCTATAGCACAAGAAGTAAAATTAAGAATCAACAAATGGGATGGATTCAAACTAAAAAGCTTCTTAGCAAAAGAAACAATCAATGAAGTGAATAGAGAGCCAACATTCTGGGGACAAATCTTTGCCACACACACATCCGATAAAGCACTCATCTCCAGGATGTATAAAGAACTCAAAAAACTTAACACCAAAAAACTAACAACCCAATCAATTCAGCCAAAGAGCTGAACACAAACTTCACAGAAGAAGATATACAATCCATCAACAGACATATGAAAAAATGTTCAACATCTCTAGCAATCAGAGAAATGCAAATCAAAACTACCCTAAGATTTCATCTCACACCAGTCAGAATGGCAACTATCAAGAATACAAACAACAATAAGTGTTGGTGAGATTGTGGGGAAAAAGGCACACTCACACATTGCTGGTGGGACTGCAAATTGGTACAACCAATCTGGAAAGCAGTATGGAGATTCCTTAGAAAACTTGGAATGGAGCCACTATTTGAGCCTGCCATCCCACTCCTCAGTCTATACCCAGAAGACTTAAAAACAGCAAACTACAGTGCTGCAGCCACTTCAATGTTTATAGCAGCTCAATTCACAATAGCTAAACTGTGGAACCAACCTAGATGCCCTTCAATAGATGACTGGATAAAGAAACTGTGGTATATATACACAATGGAATATTACTCAGCAATAAAAGATAATAAAATTATGGCATTTGTAGGTAAATGGATGGAGTTGGAGAATATCATGCTAAGTGAAGTAAGCCAATCTCAGAAAGCCAAATGCCGAATGTACTCATTGATAAGTGGATGCTGATCCATATTGTGGGGAAGGTCATGGGAACAATGGTGGAACTCTGTTCACAGGGGTGCAAGGGGTGGGGCATGGGGACAGTAAAGGTGGTGGAATATGATGGTCATCATAGTCCTAACTTTATGTATATGTTGTGATTCTATACAACTTACAACTAGAGAATTGATATGTTATCCTCCATCTGTGTACAATGAATCAAATTGCACTCTGTTATCATGTAGGCCTAAATAGAAGAAATAAATAAATTAAATATGAAAAAAAAATAAAGTAAAAAAAAACCAAGTAGCAATAAGTGCAGATGAGGATGTGAGGAAAAGATACACTCCTATACTGTTGATGCAAGTGCAAATTAGTACAACCACTCTGGAAATAAGTATGGAGATTCCTTAAAATCTAGGAATGGACTCAGCATATGACCCTGCTCTCCCATTCCTTGGTATTTATCCAAAGAACAAAAATCACTATGCTATAGCAATATAGACACACCAATGTTTAAAGTAGCACACCTCATTTCAAATGAAGTTATGAAACCAGACCATTGCTCATCAATAGGTGAATAGATTAAGAAAATGTCATATATATACACAACAGAGCTTTGCTCAGTCATGGAGAAGAATGAAAGTATGGCATATGCTAGTAAATTGATGGACACAGAGAACATTATGCTTTGTGAAATAAGCCGGACTTAGAAATTCAAGGGTCAAATGTTTTCTCTCATACCTGGACACAAGAGCAAAGTAAGCGGAACAAGGTGGGCGGTCAGATAACATAAAGATAGGTCAGTGGACTAGTTTTAAATAGCAGAAGAAGGAAATTGAGGGTCAGGGAGGAGGGACAGAAAATAAGAGTAAATACCATATGAATTTAACAAAATTACCCTATGTGCACACATAAGTATATCTAACTTTATGTTGATCTATAAAGCGCCATCTAAAGAAAATAAATGAGTTCAAGGAAGACCAGTAGAGTATAGGAAGGAGAATAGGGGGAGGAAGTATAGGAGTGAATGGTAGGACTGGAATGAATTCCATGCATATATGGTTATGTCCAAAAGACCACAAGTATTATGTACAAACAGTAATGCACTGATAAAAACATAAAAAATAAAATAATAAAAAACCTTTGGGGAAAACACAGCAAATGAGCTCTTGACTTCAGGGGCTTACATAAAAGAGGGTTGAGTAAGACACATAATGGTTAACTCTAGCAGAATGGCGGAATGGGTACAGGGTGAGGAGCCTGAGGACAAGGCCAGGTTGGTGGATGGGCAAGGAAATTAAGGGGTTTGTAATGGTAAGTAGATGATTGCCAGATAAGGAAAGAGAGAATCAGGACCCTTTCCAGAGCTCTAAGATTTTAAAATGTGAGATTTAAATAGGTGTTCCTTGGGTAGCTGTAGCGACATGGGTCCATGGCTTTGATATTGAAGACAGAGCTAGGTTTCAGTCTGAATTCCTCCCTTATCCTTATTTCTTTGCCAGGTATGAGCTACATAAACTCAGTAGAACAGTGTTTCAAGCTAAAGGACCTTACTTGGGAAAAGCACGTGGCCTTCAATCTGTGAGATCATTATTAATTTAAGAAAGATGGAAAAATGATTATTCAGGTCTTTTGTCCATTTTTTAATTGAGTTATGTCTTTGTTTTCCTGTTGAGTTGTGTAAATTCCTTATACATTTTGGATATTAATCCCTTATCAGATATACAGTTTGCAAATATTTTCTCCCAACTCATGGGCTGCCTATTCATTTCCTTTTTTGTGAAGAAACTTTTTGACTTTATGTAGTTTCTATTATTTATTTTTGTTTCGTTGCATGAGCTTCTAGTGTGATATAAAATAAATTTTAAAAATATCAGTGCCAAGACTAGTGGCAAAGAGCTTTTCTTCTGTTTTCTTTTAGGAGTCTTATGGGTTCAGATCTTACAGTTGGGTCTTTAAAACTGTTTTGGGTTGATTTTGTTTATGGTGTAATTTATAGGGTCCAATTTCATTCCTTTGTGTATGGATATCGTGTTTTCTGAAAACTATTTATAGGGAGGAGATTATCTTACCCCCACAGTGTCGTCTTGGTGGTCTTGTTAAAAATTAGTTGACTGTGTATGCTGGAGTTTATTTCTGGGCTCTTGTGTTTCAAAGGTTTGTGTTTGATTTTAGGCTAGTTCCATGCTGTTTTGATTACTATGTAGTTTGAAATCTATAAGTGTGATGCTTCCAACTTTGTATTTCTTTCTTTCCCTCAAGATTATTTTTGTTATTCAGGAACTTTTGTGGTTTCATTTGCCTTTTAGAATTGTTTTTTCTATTTCTGTGAAAAGTGCCATTGGAATTTTGATAGGGATTACATTAAATCTATACACTGCTGTAGGTGGTGTGAACATTTTAACAATATTAATTCTCTCAATTCACAAACACAAAATTTCTTTCTGTATACTTGTGTCTTTTTCAATTTCCTTATGAAATGAAATCCTTGCTTCACATGTTCCCATATTCATTGCAACTTTACTCATTATCCAAGATAAATAAATTAATATTAATATGTATCATTTGTGTGTGTAATTATTTGTGTGTGGCCCTATCCCTGCTTTGTAAGGGATGAATAATATTCTATTTCATAATATTTCATTATATAAATAAATATATTACATATTAACGTATAATGTATTCATTAAATGAAATAGAATGGATATTATCCAGCTTTCAAAAAACAGGGAATACTACCTTTCTTTTTTTTAATTGCACACAGATAAATGTGGTGGGTACAGAGTAACACTGAATATCACAAAGCCTAATAAACAGTTCTCCCCCTCTCCAGTATTTCCTTCATTTCCCTGGTTTTCCAGTGTCCACACAGTGAGAATGTCCCTAAGTAACTGCATGATAAGGGTGCTGACTTTGTTAAGACTTTCCATTTCGTCTATCTAATTCAGCAAAAATTTTATCAAATGCCATTTTGCCAGTCTGCAGGCCTTTTCAGGAGAATTGAGAATCTCACAGTCAAAGACTGAGAAATTAAATGGCAGGCCAAGTCAAATTCGGTGTGTAGGCTGCATTTCTTTCTCAATAATTTCATATGCTTCCTGGTAAGCCCACTGGGAGTTCAACGCTGGGGTTTGTTTATCGTCTCCAGATGTCATCTCAGAAAAACACCAAAATAATCACCTTTCATTTTCAAGAGCACTGTACTTCCTAGTTGGGTAGCGCTGGGAATAAGATATTCATCCAACAGCTCCAGAACATCTTTGCAAACATGCCGCAGCTCCGCCTCTATCTTCACAAGGTCCTCTCTGCTCATCTGCTGCTGCTGCTTCTCTCTGTTTTGGGTTCAGTCCTGGAAGTGAAATGCCAGGAAGAACAGCGAGCACCTCCTACATTCTTGGAGGCAACAGAGCAGGTAATGTCTCATCACTGCAGAGCTGGCGACCTGTTCCGTGCCTGCCTGCATGGCTACAGACATCACCGTAGCACCCTCCTGCTGAGCTAGTTTGGCTTTCTGTACCAGCTCAGTTTTGTTCGTGGTCATTACTGTGGGAGGGCTGTGGGAGGAAAAAGTGCTTCTAAAGAAGCTCTGAAAGACTCACTCCCCAGGCTGCCATGGTGGCTGTGGTAGCCACGGTTGTGGCAGCTGCACTTCTGCTCTAGCCCAGATGCTGCCATTTGTGATAACATAGAAGAAACTGTTGCAGTAGATAGATAGACAGGAAGTGATGGCGGGGAGGGAAATAGGGCTTAGTCCATCTTAAATTACAGTCATCACTACTTGAGTGAAAAGGCACCTCATTTTTTTTTGCCTCTTCACCACCAGGTACTGCCTTCTTGAACTAAAAAGAAATGTGTAGCCAACCTAAGGGACTTCCTGTGTGCAGAGCAGTGAGGCACTAAGCCATGGCAGAAAATCGTGGTAAGCACGTGGAGTGCATAGTATAGAAGGGAGGTTTCCAGATGAAACACAAAACAAAACAAAAACAAAAACAACAAAACCATGGTGGGGAAAACCCCATTCCATTTCCATGTCCATTTCACACACTTTAAAGTATAATTGTATTTCACGAAAATGTTTATACTTTGTAAGTCTCTTGAGTGAAAAATTTCTTGGAGGAAGACAAGAACGGAGGAGTGACATTACCAGTGATAAAATTAGAGGCCATTATGGTAAGTGAAACCAGACATAGAAAGAAAAATATTGCATGATCTCATTCATATGCAGAATGCAAAAAAAAAAAAATCAAACATACATAAATCGAGTAAAACTGGTTGAGAGGGAGCAGTGGTGGGGAGGATATGGGAAGAAGTAGGTCAAAAGGTACAAAATTGCAGTTATAGTGAAGGAGTCTGCCCACCTGATATGCAGCATGAGGACAATAGTTAGATATTGTACTGTACACTGGAAATTTGCTTAGAGGGTAGATTCTCAGCTCTTCATACACATACACATATACACAAACACACACATACACAGTGGATAGATTAAGTGATCATTTCTCTATGTATATATAAATTAGAGCAGCATATCATGTGCCTTAATATATGAGAGACTGAACAATGTCCACATTCTTCTCCCACTTTTTCAAACTCTCACTGCTCAATCTAACTGTGAAACCTTACATTAGTGTACAATATGCTTTAATTTTCACAAATTATTATTTTATTCTGCAATATGATAATGTAGTTATTATAGATTTGAAATCCTGCTTCTACCAACTACCTGTCAGCTATGTGAACAAGGGCAAGTTACTTCTCTACATTTTTCCTTTCCTGTAAAATGCAGACAAAATATACAATAGGAACCTTATGACATTCTTGTAAAGGCTAGAAGAATATCCAAAGTGTTTCCAATAGTGCTTTGCATATAATAAGTCCTGTATGAATTTTAGTTTTTATTATCTCATGTGAATGATACAGTAACTCTATAAAGTCAGCAGCAAAAAGTAAATATCCCATGTAACCTCTTACTCAGATATCCCCTGATTTCTCAAAACCTCTTATGATCTTTATAAGATTGATCATGGATTACAGAAGGCCTTCCATAATTTTTTGTTTTTCCAAATTCTTCATGGATTACAATCTCAGCTCCTTTGTCCACTCTGAGAAGGACTTGCTGTTTCCCATTAAGTCATCCCTCCTCCTTTCACATCATCCCTATTTACCATCAACCATTGATAGGAACACACTTTAACAATATAAAGCTCTTCAGTGGAATAGAACTTCCATCAAACACTTGGGAGATTTGAGGAGTGGTCTAATTGTACTATTTACAGCAAACAACTTGGAATTGCATACGAGGGCTTTCTCCTGCCCTGCCACAGAAATTTCTAATGCCTGTATCATCGCAGGCTATCCTCCATGCACTCATTACCTTGCTCTCTTCTCTCTCCTCTTGTTTTTTATTTGAGTTTTCTTTCTCTTCTTAACTTCCCCAGTAATAGTAATAATCAAATTTATATGTTTCTCTCACTCATGTATGCAAACTCAGCTGCCACCTTCTTCTCTTCTTCTTCCTCCTGCTCCTCCTCCCCTTGGTTCCTGTTCTCAGTATCTTTTCTTTTATCCCAAGTATCTTATCACAGACTTTCTTAAAGATAATTCTCTCCTTGGACATGGGCCAACTGTTAAGAAAATTGATTTTTCCTCTGCATTATAAACACATGATTAAATCAAAGCACGGAGAATTTATGTGGATTGTTGAAAGTTACCCATGCAATATTCAGGAGAAAAAGGACTTTAACTGAATTGCTTGGACTCCAATGCAATATAATATTTCTTATTTAAGGAATAGTTATGAGATATTTTAGCATCTTGTCTTTAGATATATTCATTGAATACATTTCAGTTGAACGCACTATGCTAGAAATTAAAAGTTTCGAAGATGATTAAGACTTACTGAGTCCATGCCCCCAAAGTACTTAAAAATCTATCATGTACCTGAATTTTTTATAGGTTTCAAGGAAAATGACCTTCCATCCAACTAGAGCAATTCTGTTTTTGCCAATGTTACAGTTTGGGCTATGGTGTAAGATTTTTGTTGAAGAAATGTTTTATAGTTTAAAAAGAAAAGGAGATGAAAGGAAAGAAAAGAAAGGGAAGATAAACTTTGATATGGATAGATTGCTGTAGAAATTCCTTTGACTCATCATTATACATATTCTTAATATTTCCCTGAGATGTTATGACTAATAATTTTATTCATTCTTAAATAGATTTATCCTCACGTAACCTGTTCATTTATTTAATTTTTGTCATATTTTTTCCATTTGTCGTAACATATACACATACAGCCAGAGAAAAATCTCTCTCCTTATAATTTGTGCTAAGTATGTCCCCTCAAAACTCATGTGTTGAAATCTCAAACCCCAGTACCTTAGAATGAAAGCATATATGGAGATAAGATTTATAAGGGGGTGATTATAGTAAAATGGGTCTGTTAGGTGTTAATTTGATAAGTGGTCTAATTGATGAGTGGCCCTAAAAAATGTGACAGTACCTTTATAAAAAGAAGTGACACCAGGAATGAGCACACACAGACTATTGAAAGAGATTGCAGAAAGGTGGCTCTCTGCAAGCCAGAGAGCAAATCCTCAGAAGAAACCAGATGGGCTAATACCTTGTTCTCGGGCTTCTATCCTCTAAAATTGTGAGGAAAATAAGTGTCTGTTGCTTGAGCCACTCGGTCTGCATTATTCTATTAGGGCAGCCCTAGTAAAATAATATAATTAGTGCTATGCTTTTACCACATTTCCTCTTAGATCATGAATATTTTTCTATGTCAATAAAAATCCTTCATGAAACAATATGTGGCTATGGGGAAACATCCCTATTATATGACATTCAGTTTTTGTTCTTTTTGGCTAAAGAACCATCAAAACTAAGAAATAATGAAGCCACGGGTCCCTTAAGAATGTCTGAATAGGAAGCTATTGGGGTGATTATCTGGGATATAATCATGCTTATACTTTATTTCAACCAAGAATAGGGACATAGGCATCATATTTTCCACTACAAGCAACACTCCTTCATGACAGTGTTACCTCCTTATTGTTACCACAGTTAAAGGCCTGTCAGCCTGCCCATTACGAACTTCCATTATCAGGGTTTTAAAACACAGCCATTAAGACTTGATTTGAAATGAAACTCTGCAGAACCAATTTTCACATTTTCTTCTTTAAACCTTTCATTTCTGAACTTCCATTGTGACTTGGTTTGAATTTCATTAAAATGATAAAGGGGATTACTAACAGGAGCTTACTAGCTTCTGATTTTGTGTTTGGGTTCTTTAAACAGAACAGCTTTACTTTAAAATAGAATTTCATAGCCCATTGCTTGATCATATTGATTAGCTCAGCCTTCTAAGTTATTTTAAAACAAACCTATGAAGATATTAAATCCTAATAAAAGTTGCATATCTTCAATGTCCATTTTTCAGCTATTTAACCCACATCCCAATAATGCTTCTCAGAGATCTGAGGCAAGGAGAACAATTGCCTAGCACTTTGCTTTGATACATTAATTTTTTTAAAATAAACTTTTCATGATACAAAAGAACTTTGTACTGATAGGAAGACCACTGGACTCCTTATTAGGAATCCAGGGCTCAAGCCCTGTTTACCCACTCTAGGAGACAGTGTGATCTTGAGTATCTGCAGCAACATTATGACACCTCAGACTGACTACTTGTAGGTAATATTAATAGCAGCCCCTCCCCGCCTACCCACCAGAACTCTTAGGGGCCAAATAAAAGTAATCACCTGTGCTTCAGAACCTGAAATGGCAGTTATCTCTTACTTGTTGTATAGGTGAGAGCTACATTGACCTTTTCAAAAAGATAAAGCATACATTGGTCCTTTGTTTAGATGAACATAGGACTTGGCGTGGAAAGGTTGTAAGACTTTCCTAAAATAAAGAGGATAAGAAATTTCTAGTTAAAAACCTCAAGTATTTTCCATTGCACCAAGGAATATCTCTCCAAAAGTTCACATACCTATTTTGTCTGTTTTGGTAATTTTTTTTAACATTATTTGAAATGCAGAGACACAACAAGCAGCAGACATTTCCTGGAGTTTGACTCACACTTTTATTTTTAGCTATTTAAATTGTTATTTTTAGACACTTTATTTTTTGGCAATTTACATGAAAATTTCCTCTATCTTAATGCAATTTACCTCATGTGCTCCTTATTCATTTATCTTAGTAACTTAAAATAAATAACCAATTAGTGTAGATTTGGTCATTTCTTAGAACAGAGAACATTTAGTCTTTTTCATTTTAGTTTACTAATTGGAAGCTATCAGTAATGGGGTGTGTACAAATTAGTTTGGACAAGGGAATTATTCCTTGACTTTTTAACTCTTTAATGAGGAATAATTAACAAGGCAGATATTTTAGTATTTGTAAAAGGAAGGACGGAAGCACTTACGTTAGTGAAAAAGCTTGAATATAAAATTCTCATATATTCAGATATTATGGGAATACAAGACAGATTTCCTGTCAATCTACTCCTACCTAGCCCAACCCTAGGCTAACACACAGACCTCGGTCTGTTACATGAACAACATATAAACTTAAGTTGTGTTGGAGCCATCATACATTTGGGTCTATATTTTATTTTGCAATACCTGGGGAGCTTTTCCGAAAGCTAACAATACTGGACCTCCTACTGAACCAATACCCTTTGGATGAACTATGGGAATTCAACATACAGGGGCATTAAAGGACAACAAAGTTTTGTAAAAACTGATTGAGATGCCTGAATTGAATGCAAGTCAAATATTCTGTACCTATTGTCAAACCCAATTTCAAAATTTCATCCTATTCAGCTTCTCAGGTCCAATTCTAAAGCTACCTCTCCATGAACACTGATTTGGATCTTCTAGAAGGAGTGGGATACAACTAGTTGAGGCTTCTTCCACTTTCACAACACACTTTGGTGGCACATATTCTACCTTTCTCAGAGCAATTATTTTGGGAGATATCTTCCTCATTTCTACAATTGACTTGCAGTCTCTCTTGATAAGGGGACCATATTTAATTCTCTTTTTCTACCATCAGACTGAGTACTCACGACTCTTACATATTCTCAGATTGTGAATAATTCAGTAAATATTTATCAAGTAGAATTCAAATCATGATTTCAGACTCAAAGAAAAAATTGGGCAAAAAAGAGGGTTTATTCCAGATACTTATGAAATTATTTAGAGAATGTGGATCCAAATTTAAGTCCCAGGATGATCTGAGAGCCTTTGACACTTTTCTTTAATTTCAGTCTCCAGTTTTAGCACTTACACATCTTCAAAAGGCATGTAAAAATGAGATTGTGCTTAACTTTGAAACAGCCTCTAGGAGTTAAGTTTTCTCAAGATACTCAAATATTAATTTCAAGTAAAAATATTTAGTATGCCCCATGCAGCATTTGGTGCAATACTCATTCTTAATCTGATATTCAAAATTAACTAGTGTTCTGGGTTGAATTGTGTTCCTGACTGCCCCATGCTAAATTTCTGCTACTCTGAACTTGCACATGTAATCCTTATTTGGAAACTAGAGTTTTCCAAATGTAATGCAACAAATGTAGTCAAGTTAAAATAAAGTCAAAATGGATAATCACAGGCAATAGATCCAAACCATAATGTTAGAATAGTCACACACACACAGGGAATAGTGCCTTGTAAGAACAGAGGCAGAGATTGGAATTATAAATCTAGTAAACCAAGAAGCATCAGGATTGCCAGCAGTCATAGAAACTGCTAAAATCAAGGAAGGATTTTTCCCTAGACCCTTCAGAGAAAGCATGGCCTTACTGACATGTGGATTTCATCTCTGGAACTATGAGTCAATATATTTCTCTTATTTTAAGGCATTCAGTTTGTGGTAATTTTTAACAGTAATATGTGGGAACCTATATATATTTTTATTTTCCGCATTTGGCAGCTCTATGGAAGATTACTTCATTCTCCTAAGAATATTCATCTAGCCAGATTATTAAGCATCTGCAACTCTTTAAAACAAATAATTTAAAGACTGATTTCATAGACATTTGATTTGATTGTGGTAAGAGATAGCTTTCTGATAGAATTCAACATCAAACAAAAACCCAATGCAATTTTACATATCTATATGTGTGTAGTAAAAGGGCATTTTTAGAACACTGCCAGCATTCCTTTACTCTCTGAGAGAAATGTGATGAAAAAATAAGTTTATATATATGCTGTCCTAGGTCATGTGCATACAATTGTATGTATGTTACAGCATATCATTTCCAGGAGGGAGGTTATTGTAGACAACTTTTTTGTTGCTGTGACCAGAAAACCTGACAAAAACAATTTTAGAGGAGGAAAAATTATTTGTCGCTCCCTGTTTCAGAGGTCTCAGTCTTTAGACAGCCAACTACGTTACTCTGTGCCCAAGGTGAGGCAGCACATCATGGCGGAAGGGTGTGGTGGAGGAAGGCAGCTGGGAACATGGCACCAACAAGCAGAGTGAGAGCTCCGCTCACTACAGACAAAATATAAACCCCAAGGGCACTCCCCCAGGGATCCATCTCCTCAAGCCACACCTTATCTGCCTAGAGTTATCATCCAGTTAATCCTTATCAGTGGATTAACGTGCAGATTAGGTTAAGACTGTCATAACCCACTCATTTCACCTCTGAACCTTCTTGCATCATCTCACACATGAGCTTTTTAGAGACATCTCACATCTAAACCATAACAGAGGTCACCTGACCATCCTTCCCAAGCAGTCAGATGTTTCCCTGCCTGAATATCTGTCTGACAGTATGCTCTGGCTGCTGTAGTTGGCATGCTTGTTGAATGGTAGGGCCAGAGGAAACAAACTTCACATCTTGTTGTGACCCTCAATCAAGAACAGACGAGATTGGATACATTTGCTAACTCTATAAGCTCTATTTTTTGTTTTCCTCCTTATAGTGCTGGAGATCTTACTCAGGGCCTCACACATGCCAAACAGGCCCTCTACCACTGAGCCACATCTCCAGCCTTTCCATCGGCTCTCTGTTACACAACTGTGAGGCACATTTCACATTCTCTTAGATGTCCTCCAAAGGATTGAGCCCCAGTTTCTCACAGAAGTGTTTTCCCTGCTTCCCTGCATTCCTTCCTTACTCCTTTGGGTGCTTCCTAAAATCGCCTACCAAATAAGACTTCCCTCCTTTCTTTTCTTCCTCCTTTCCTCCCTTATTTCTCTTATGCCTCTGCCTCTCCTTGCTCTTTCTACTTTTGGGAGAACCCAAACAAAAACAAAATGAATGCACATTTCAAAGGCTTTACATTTTAAAATAAATGTCATTAAATAGCTTTCCAGAAAGGTCAAATCTGTATGCACTCTTACCAAATGACTGCTGTTTTCATTTTTTAAAACCGAATTAAAAAGTTGCCCAAAATTCTGAATCCTGTGTGACAAAGATAATCTTCAGAGACCTGATAGGAACAGATCACTTTTGAAGCTACATATTGTCATTAACAAATGCAGTGACTGAAGTTTTAATGAAATGCTCAATATGTCTAACTCAAAAACCAGTTATGCTTTCACCCAGTGGTTTTTAAAGATTTGTATTCTCATTTAGATCTGATAAGTATTTTCATCTCTTTCATTGCTCTGGAAACTGGGCACAATTTTACCTGGGATCACTTAGGCAAGACTCTTTCCATTTAATCTTTCAGTTTCTAAAACGCAACCATTTCTAATATATGCCTTCCATTTTTTTTTTAACATTCCCCTTTGAAATAGCCGCAGGATCTATGCTAACAAACAAATACTTAATTGACTTGCAAAAGAGTTAAAATATCTTTACATCTAATAGGTGAAAAGTTCTGTTGATTTTCTTGTGTCTATTCCTCTAAATATGTTTCAAGAATACTACAAATGTTTTTGTATTGTCATGTAAGAATATCTATATGTCTGTGATAATAAAACAAGGAAAAAAAGAGGTGACTTTAGGTTTAATAAAGTCCTTCTAACAACTCTATCCAAATTCATTTAAGCATATAAAAATTATAGCAAGTCAAAAGGGGAAGAGAAATCACAGGTATGGTGAGTCTGAGAGGCTGTTTCTATCATATCCGATAGATTACTACCTGGATGTATGTTCCTCTTCAAGTGACTGAGATGCCTGGAGAAGGGTTATTATGTTTCCTTTTGGGTTTTAGATAATTCTCAAATGATATTATTAAAAAAATCAATGTTAAATCTTTTAAGAGATCCTTCAAATGCCTCTATTTTGTTAAGAACTGAATCCTGAGCATAACAAGGAATAGATTACATGGTTTCATTTATATGTGGAATCTAAAATGGTTGATCTCATTGAAGCAGAGAGCAGAATGGTAGTTACTAGGGTCTAGGATGGATAGGGAAAGGTTAGAAATCTATTAGTCAAGGATATAGAATTTTTGTTCAATGGGAGGAATAAATTTAACAGATCTATTGTACAATATGTGACTGATCATAGATAATAATATATATTATTCTTAAGGAATGCTAAGGGTGGATGTAAAGTGGATGATAGCTATGTAAGGAACTCCTTATGTTAAGTAGCTATATTTAGACATGTATATTTACTTCAAAATGTATATGTGTATTTCAAAGCATCCAGTTAGTTGTACATGGTAAATGAATATGATTTTATCTTTCAATTTTAAAAAATTCAAAAGGAATGAATCTGAGAAAAAAATTCCATCATGACTAATCAACAAGATTTTTCTAAAATATCACACTGGTATACTGATACAGCAAATTTTGTGTCATGGACACTGATGTTTATCTCTGTCCAGCTCCATCAGTCCTAGAAATCTAGAAAAAAAGTAACTCTGTGGTAAAAGTGATTATGAACAGCAGGTAAAACCAGAAACTCTGTGTGTGTGTGTGTACACATATGCACGTGTATGTGTGTGTGTATCTTTGAGAACCAGCTCATCCTGGATGAAGATTATGAGGCCAATATTGAGGTATCACCTGATGAGTAATTGAGTACTGAGTAGGGTAATTAAATGAAGAAATGGTGAAAGGTGGAAAAATGATACTTATTGATTACTTATTTCATCCAACAATATGTCTTTCCCTTGTAGATTGCTTTAGGCAAATGAGACTTAATAGAAATAGCCCAAGTAAGATATTTTTATGTTTTTATGTTATAAAAGTCCTTATTTTAATTGTAGGAAAAGTAGCACTATTAAAAATAATAGTGTATAGAAAACTATAAAATATTTATAAGACACATAGTGGATCTTTGATAGTGGATCTCCAAAATTAATATGGATACATGCCCAAGGTTTCTTGCCTATTTCCTGTATAGAAAAAGGGACTATGTAGTTTGCTATATAAATATGTGGACACATACTATATTATTTCAGTATTATTTCATAAAATTTTTGTGCAGATAATATTAGAATGTAACATAATTATATATATATATATATATAATAGTGAGTATGGTGAGATTTAATGAATTAAATCTTCTTTTTTTTTCAAAAAAGAAGTGATATTCAAATATGGTTCATTTGGAAAGTTTGTCCATAACACATTTAAATTTCTTTTCCTTATTGCATATATTCTGTTATGGTTTGGATGTGAGGTGTCCCCCAAAAGTTCATGTGTGAGACAATGTAAAAAGGTTCAGAGGGGAAATAGTTGGGTTGTGAGAGCCTAACCCAATCAGTGAATCAATTACCTGATGGGTTAATTGGGTGATGATTAAGGGCAGGTAGGGTGAGACTGGAAGAGGAGGGGCATTGGGGCGTGGCTTGGCAGTATATATTTGTATCTGGCAAGTGGAGATCTCTCTCTTTCTGCTCTGATCATCATGTGAGTCCCTTCCCTCTGCCACATTCTTCTGCCTTGATGTTCTGCCTCACCTTGAACCCTGAGGAATGGAGATGGCCTTCTATGGACTAAAACCTCTGAAACTGTGAGTCCTCAAATAAACTTTTCTTCTTCTACAATTGCTCTGGCCAGGCCTTTTAATCACAGCAGCTAAATAGCTGACTAAAACATATTCCCAATGATACCTTTCAATCTCAGATTCCAAGCAGTGAACTCTCTGATCTGTAATTTAATAAGCTGAGGCGATGAATGAAAACTTCTAAGGAGATTGTAACAACATAACCTGGAAACAGTCATGGTAGAAAAATAGTATTCATCATTTGAGATTGTTCTTCCAAGTACAGGGAAAAACATGGAGGCTAGCTGATAACAGGTGGTGACATAATTAAGAGATCAGAAACACTAATCACAAAGAAGTTTGCTTCCCAGGCTGATTGCAAAGTCTGTTAAGGATCTGTCTGAAAATTCTTAACTCCTGAATAAAGAGAACTCTTGTCAATCTTGGCATAATTTTCTTCTGTAGATTTCATTTTTCTTGAGTGGCATGCTACTTGTATCATCAGACGATAGAATTCCCCTCTTGTACCAAAAGGAAAACATTGCTAGTAAGACAGGTGTATTGCATTCATTTCAATACATCTGCAGTTTGTGGTCAGATCCTGTATGTCAGTGCCTGTTTGCTGTTTTGCCCTTTTTCTCATAATGCCAATAGTCAAAGAAACAGCTTTGTTATGATTCTCCTCAAAAGAAGAAGAGCAGAGTATAAAACATAACCTTAGGAAGGCTTGGAATGGCAACCCTCACTTGGAAGCTATTTCATCAAATTCTTTTGTTGGGTGAATCCAATAACATCTCCGTGTTAGCATCAGAAAGGAACAATGAAAAATATACTTGTACCAATTTTTAAAAAATTTCAAACAACTAAGCATAATTTTATATTTTTAAATGCCCTCTCTTAAGCAAGAAATTAAGATATTTTAACATATACATGAATTCCTGATACACTAGAATATTTTGTTGTTGTGAATAGAATTAGCTAATAGGTGTCGCCACATTTGATGTATTACTGAATAAGTCAAGTGTCATTTTCCCATCTATGTTACTGCCATCCTAGTAACTATCAACTGTTGATATGCCTGGTCTGCTGATAACAGTCCATTTAAGTTATAAATTTCTTTGAAGTCTCCTGCTTAAATCAGAAACATAGGAGATAGAAATCCTAATCATCTATATTTCTGAAAGCTTTATATATGATTTTAAATGCAGCTAGGATGGAATCATATCAAAGGAGAGTGTCTAATACCAGAAAACAGGTATATTTTACCATTTAAGTAATAAAGAAGTTTTTTTGTAAGATGATTAGACTAATTTTAAATTTTACTTCTTGCTTCACAAATTACATTTATGACTTTCCTAATCACCATGATGTCTGAATTTTGGTGGAATGAAATTGAGCTCCTATGGAAGTTTCCAGATTCTTGTCTAGAATGTTGGTGAACAGTCCTCAGTTTGTTCTAATGTACTGTTATCTTTATTATACCATAGATCTCAGGAACCAGTTTCAAATGGGCATTTGCAATGGTTGTAGGAATGTAGTACTTATTAGCATTTTCATTGACATTACTAAATGACCACCATCATGCAGAAGAATGTATAGTAGTTTTAGTAATGTTAATAATTAGTGGGATGAGAAAATATCTGAGCATAAATTCACTGATTTCAGACATAATCAAGTGTTACAGGGTGTATGATTTATATTTTACTATTGGATATGCCATGGAATCCCCAGATGATTGAATACAGAGTGCATGAAACTCTTGAACTCCAACACTCAGTGGAAACTTGGGTTGATGTGACACCAGATGGTATAACTCCCGTGACAGTTCTTGATTAGTTTATATTAGGAGCTACTGCTTTAGACTCTTTGGCATGTGGAGATAGCTTGGGGCTTTCTTTAGGCCATTATAGACATCAGATTTGATGCATTTAAAGTCTACCATTGGCTTCAATTTTAACAGAATATACAATTTTGTAAATATGTTCTCTAAGAAATCTGAAAATGTTAATGTGACAACAGATGGTGTAACTCTGCAATATAAGAATTACTACATCTACCAAGAAGAAAAATTGTTTTATTAAATTTTAGTGTGATGAGGGCTGATGCTGATTAAAGTATGCTTTCAACAGAGCCACAAAGCTTGAATTTCTATGTAAAATTTTTTTTTGAATAGTGTTAGTTTGGTATGTTTTGTTTCCTGGTTATTAAGAATATTTTATGTTGGTTTTGTAGGACTTTTTCTTATTTTATTCTAGATTGAAAGGAAGCCTCTCAATTCATAATCACACAAAAATTATATCAACTTCTCATTGCCAGAGTCCAAGACCAATTTGAATGATTAACCTAAGAGTTAATAATGAATTTATGCTTGATGGTATTGATTGACTTTATTTTGAAGCTATCTATTATTAGGGAAAGATGCAGAGTTGCACAGTGGACATGAACATTAGGAAGTTAAGCATTCATCAAATTGTTCTTTAGAACAAGGAAATCTGGCTGGGTGTGGTGGCACTCATCTATAATACCAGTGACTTGGGCTGAGTCAGGAGATCATAAGTTCAAAACAAGCCTCAAATTAAGCAAAGCTCTAAGCAACTTAGTGAAACCCTGTCTCTAAATAAAAATTTAAAAGGATCGTGAACATGACTTGGTGGTAAAGTGCCTCTGGGTTCTATCCCCAGTACCAAAAAAATACAAATAAGAAAATATGCTATGATTTAATCCATCTCAAAATGATGTAGTTTCAGGCAGAACTCAGACAAATATAAGAAAGAAGAAAAACACTAGATAAAATACTAGTGATTTTATATAACAAGAACTATCTGGGTCCTTAAAGGCAAATTCTTGGGATTTGGCTACTACATATCCTTGTATGGTAGATTAAAGGTAGCTACACAATTTTTTTACTTTTTGCATTGACTTGATTTCTCCTTTTTATTCTGGACTGCTCTGTGAATGTTTTAATCAATAAAGTATGTGAGAAGTAATGCTATGCCAGCCCTAGACTTAAATTTTGTGAGTGCTAGCAGCTTTTGCTTTCCCTATTTTGGAATAATCACTCTTGGAATGCTCCTTAGACTCTTGACACCATAGTGTGAGAACCCCCAACAACATGGAGAACCCAACTGAAGTTGTCCTAATTAAGAGGTCAGGTAGAATCCTTGTTGACAGCATCAACTACGAGCCATGTGCTATGATAATGGGATGAACCATCTCAGGTAGGATGATCTTATCAAGCTCTCAGATGATTGCAGTGTAGCCCACATTGCCTGGTTCCTAGTTGAGCACAGTAAACCACAGAAATGTGAAAGATGAAATAGTTGTTTTAAGCTACTAATCATTGAAGTGGTTTGTTATGTAGCAATGCATAACCAAACACTCTTTTCTGTCTTAGAAGGAAGTTCTAACATTTGTGTCTGATCAAAGTATAAGACATAAGACTTCAAATTAAATCTAATCCTAGAATGGGTATGAGGTAACAAAAACTGAGAATAAATCCAGTTGGCTGGCCAGAGCCCAGCATCTAAAGCATATGGTACAGCATGGTTAATAGAAAATAATAGTTGTCCCACTTAGTGTTTACATTTATTTTACATAACGTGCTTTCCAGAAATAGTTATATACCAAGGCTACAAGGATTACATAAAAGAAATTTTTAGTATTTAATGAGGATTAGGAGAAAATTAGCAAGAGCAGACTACCAAGCCTTGAAGCATCTAGCATTGGAGATGACTTTATGCTTATTTCTAAGCAAAGGTAGATGCAGATTTTGTGAGTGTCAAAGGTTTTACAAACTTTTGGGAGTAACTTTTTACAAATGCAAATTTAGAAATATAAAATTTGATTGGAAAGTGAAAATGCATTAGAATAAGAAAAGAAATCAAAGCAAACTACAATATTTGCTAAGATATTATTTTTAATAAACTATAAAATCTTGATTTTACCTTTTTCAAACTACATTTCCAGCCGTATCTCTCAACCTTTTAAATTACAATTTTTAAAAGGTAAATAAATAATACTGTGCCACAATTCCAGTGAAATGAAGCTTGAGCTTCATTAGCTTCTTGATGAACTGGCCCCTGGCCCTGTGTGTTAGACCCAGGTTCCTTTGAATTCTTCCTGAGGGAAGTCCTGGTGGCTCTAAGAAGCCCAAACTAGCAGTTGGAATTGTGAAAACTACCTAGCATTTTTCTAAGGAGCCTAAGCTAGCAGCTAGAGTGGGAACCAGGCAAACCTAATTAAATCATTTTCAGCTTTAGCTTTAAACTGTTTAGTCATTGACAGCTCTTTAGTTGGTCATTGCCACTTACTTTATATCTGTTCAGTTTCACTTCCAAATTCCAAAATATACATAGGAGTCCTGTATATTTGGCAGGCTCTAATATACACTTAAAGCCTGCCAAATGGTTTGGGGAATAAACTTTGGACTTGAGATCAAATGTGTCCTGTTTCCTTTTGTGTGAGTTGATTCACTCACCCAGTTACAGCTAAAAAATTCACAGGCAGGTCTCCCTTTCCACCCTTGCACAGTCTACTTTTCATGTGAAGAACCAGATTCCCAAGGAAAGCTTATGTGGCCTTTTGATGACTCTCTACTCCATGTACCAGTTTCATCAATCAACATCATCAACACCCTTCCTCTCTTTTAGGGAGAAGTAAAGGAGGTACTACTTCACAATAAAATCATGAGATCTTTTGCTAATTCTCCTGAAATGGAGGAAGCTGCAGAACTGTGGTGGTGGAGAAAGTGAAGCCCAGGGAGGTTCTTAATTTATGAACTCTCTGTCTCCTCTGCAATGATCCACACACATTTCCTGAATTAGTATGTGTGTACTTTTTTCAGCAAAGATATTTTTCTCTTGATTTTTCAGAGACAGGATGGATGAAACTTGTTTGAAGTTTCCCCAATTCTTATTTTAAGGGACACACCACTAGATTCACAGATGGGTTTTCTGCTTCAATAAATTGCTTAAAATTGAAAAGCAAAGAAAAGTTTCTGCTTGTCTCCTGCCCTTTCAGCAAGGAGATAAAGGAGTTGATGTTCACCTCCATAGACACTGCTTCCGGGAAAATGCTGGCAGCTGTCCTAATGCTTCCTGCTGCCTACTGTGTTTCCAGGCTAGAATCACGTAATACCATCATGAAGAGTGGCACAGACTCTAATTCGTATACCTAATTTTACAACCCCAGTGGCCTTTGGTACCAGAATGTCTGGAAGTTCATTTTGAAGCCTGTCCCACACTTTGGCAACCTCCTTTCAGTGCTCTGTGCGTCTGCCCCAGTGCTTTTTGATGTGAATTTCAGTGAATGGTCCTGATTCAGAGTAGTGATTAACAGCTGACCAAGATGGTAGTCTGTTGATTGCACAAAACCTCTAGCAATAAAAACATTTACACAATTTTTAGGTTCTTCAAAATAATTGTATATATTTTGTTTTATTCCATCTTCACAATCATGGGAAGGAAGTAACTTATTGATGATGAAACTATAGTTCCACTTGCTCAAAGCTGTTTAAATTGTAAACAATGTAATAATAATTGAATATTTTTTATGATTCCAAAGGCCAAAAACTTTCTCCTATACTGCTCAGGTTTTATAGATATGATCTTCAGAACTTTGTAGATGAAGTGACAGATATATGAACAAGAATGTTTATGGGATCTTTATGATTTAAAAAGTAAAACAGATAATTAACTGTTTATCAATGATGTGTTTCGAAATTAATTAAGCTGGGTACATTCATGCAATCCTAGCTACTTGGAGGGCTGAAGTGGGAGGATCACTTAAGCCCAAAATTTGAGAACAGCCTGGAAAACATAGACCTTGTCTCAAAAATAAATAGGTAAATAAGCATATGTTTGTGAAACCCTACTGTGTTATCCAAAATTAAAGTTGTTCTACATGGACCTGAACCAAAAGATATTTCGTGAAAAATTTAAATATCAAAGTGTGTGCTTCCTATTATGATGGATATACGTCAACATACATTTGTCTGAAATCCATAAAATTCACAACCTTCAAACTATTGCAAACTCTAGATTTGGGATGATATTAATGAGGTTCATCTATTGTACCAAATGTATTGATCCTGTGCAGAATGTTATTGATGGGGTGGTCTATTCATATGTGGGAGTAAGAGGTAAATGGAAAATTCTGTATTTTCCTTTCTATTTTGTTGTAAGCATAAAACTGTTCTAAAACAAAGTCTATTTTTGAAAACATATTTGTGTGTATGAAGTGGACAATATTCTGTAAAGATTTTCATCTAGCTATAGATGTTCCTTGATTTAGAATAGTTTCACTAGAAACTTTTCAACCTTTCAATCGTGCAAAAGCAATATGCATTCAGTAGAAACCTTACTTTTAATTTTGAGTTTTAATATTTTCCCAAGCTACCTATATGCAGTATAATACTCTCTTTTGATCCTGGGCAGCAGCAGTGAACACAGTTCCCAATCGACCATGTGATCATGAGGGTGAACAGTCCATACTCTGTGATGTATAGTAGTCTCATCTTATCTCAATTTCACTTTCCGTGCTTTCAATTACCCTTGGTCAACTATGGTCCAAAAATATTAAATGGAAAATTCTAGAAATAAAAAATTAATACATTTTAAATTGAGTGCTATTCTGAGTAGTGACAAAATCTCATACCATCCAACTCCATCCCAGCCAAGACCCAAATCTTTTCTAGTGTACCCAGACTGTATAAACTGCCCAATATAAGTCATTTATTCTCCTTCTTAGTTATCATATTGACTGTCACGGCATCAGAGTGCTTATGTTCAAGTAAATCTTATTTTTTAAAAAATATTTTTTAGTTGTAGATGGACACAATATCTTTATTTACTTTTTTTATGTGGTGCTGAGGATGGAACTCGGTGCCTTACGCATACGAGGCAAGTGCTCTACCACTGAGCCACAATCCCAGCCCCCATCAAGTAACCCTTATTTTACATAATAATTCTCCCCATGAATAAGAGTAGTCATGCAAAGGTGATATTGCAGGGCATAAAACATGGAATGACAGGTTAATGCTGGTACTGTGTGGCAGTGCTTTGAAATGTATAGGGTTTGGTGCAATTTGGAGTTTCAGGCATACACTGGGGATATTGTAATGTATAATCCACAAATAAGGGGATACTACCATACTAGGTAGCTAAGCTATGACATTTTTTAGATAAAGTGTATTAAATATATTTTTGACATTTTTTCAACTTAGGATGAATTTCTTGGTATGTAACTCCATTGTAAGTCAAGGAACACTGTATTGATAGTTATTACTCTGTAGTCTGGAATTAAGGCTGATTGGTGTGTGTGTTTGTGTGTGTGTGTGTGTCTGGCATTCATTTGTTAGCATACTTCAAACTTTTGGGTAATGAGTGACACTCCTCCTGGATTTTTTAATATCCTTCACAGGTACATATTTTCATATTAACTAGGGTAAGTATAAGACTCTCTAGGTGCCAAAATGGAGAAAAAAATATTCTAAAGTGGCTTTTGTGTTTGCATAACAAAAATCTGTTTTCCTTTCTAAAACCTGAGGACTTTATATGGCTTCCAGTTACTGGAATGTTATGCTCTGAGAACATAGGAGGCAGAGACTTTTTTCTGACAGAATTTTTAGCAATTTAATTGTACTGACAATATGACTTCCAAATCAGATGATTTCCTGGATGAAACTTAATTCTGGGAAAGAGTCATTCTCACATATTTTATTGTTCCCAATTGTATTAATTTTCCAAATTCACTCACATTTATTTGATATATCTATCAATCAAGTAAAGTAATAATTTACTCTCATAAGATTGGGAACGTAAAGTGTGAAAATGACCTGTAGCCTTGGTCTAGAAAATTTTTATTTTGATCTTGAAGATAATAAGAATTGATATTTTGATTATAAAATTTAACAAAAATTTAATAAAAATTGATAGTATAATAAAAATTGATAATTTGATCTTGAAGATAATAAAAACTGGGTTCCTCAATAATCTCTTTTGAAGTCTTTTGTCACAACTTGATAGCCTTTACATTCAGGGCCAAACCATGAAGACACATGTGAAGGCTGTATCTTTACCTTTTCCTCCCTGGCCCTGTGTTCCTGGGTGCTTTAACCCAGGCCAGGGTCAAGAATCAGACTTATTTATTGGAGCATTCTAACATTAGTAACTGGGCAATAAATGAACAAAGGAAAGCCATTATATGCAAATGAAGGGTCAGTTAATGCTATCAGCAGTTTAGAGTCAGCCAAAGGATGAGGAAGCATATGTATTTATATTCTAAATGCCTCCTATCTTCAATATTAGCTGTGTTTCTGACTCTCTCCATCACAAGAATGAAGACTTCAAGTTGCAATGAGGAATTTTTTTTTATGCTGATAACAAACTCATCACAGTCATAACATTAGTTCTTCCTTTATGATTTAGTGCAGGCATCACAGCATACCAGACAATTTTAGTGATGCTCTTAGAGCATTGTAAATGTTCCTCTGTGCATAATTCCATTACAAGATTTTCACATTGTTTTCCACCTTCTCAGTCTCACTACATATAACCATCCCTACAGATCTGTGAGATTTTTTTTTTTTTTGGTTCTGGGGATTGAATCCAGGGTCTTGTGCATGCGAGGCAAGCACTCTACCAACTGAGCTATATTCCTAGCTCAGATCTGTGAGATTCTTTAAAAGTACATGTTTTACGTTTATTTTTAATCTCAAGATCTTTCCAAAGGGCTCAGAAACAAGAGATACTACAGAAGCAGTAGTTACTGAATGAGTGTTTGATAATTGAATTTGTTAATGAATGAATAAACTAAATCTCCCTTCAACACCTGCTACTTTGTTATATCAAAAAATTCCATGTCTCTTCTCCTATATTTTCCCTCCAAATAATTGTTTTTATGACCATTCCCCCAGAGTTCCAATACTTTGCTTTTATTCTTAACCAGATACTTTCCTCCATTATGATTTATTACCTACAATCTCCAATTGTCTTGTCTTTGATGTAGACTTTGGAAAATATGTCATTCTGGGTATTCCAAGGATTTCAAGTTTGCCTTTTGAGCCATTCTACCTACCCATCGTTATAACCAGGGAAGGTATTGACAATATTAAATGAACTTTTTTTCTGGTAATTTCCTGTTGCATTATTCAATTCAGGAAGTGGAAATCATAAATCATTTGTAAATTTTCGTAAATGTTGATGAATCAAATACTAAACAGTTTTAGATTCAACTTCATCATGCATTTGTATCCCTTCCCACCATGATAGTAATATCCTTAAGTATATATTTTCACTAGTCGCCTGCTTCAGACATGTTATTTATTGGGTTCCTTTCAATTTAGTATTGAAATGTTAATTGCTACTGCTGAATTTTGCATGACTTATGGATAATGTTCCAAATGATGTTTGTTTTCATTTTACTAAGCCACTGCACAAGGAAATTTAGTGTGACAATGGAATGCTGAGTTCTGTCATTCACAGTAAAAAGAAAAATTTTGTTTGATTCTGAAGGTCTCTTAGAAAACCTTCAATGTCAGTAACCAATTACCACTTCCCAACTTGTTAGGATTATTCCAGCTCTGCTCTGGTGCACACACCATCATCTGGCATGAGCAGAATTGGCTCTGAGCACTCCAGATGGGTCACCAACATCCCATGAGCTATTCTTTCAGGGTAGATTGGGGAAGATTTTGTGTAGTAAAATTTTCACATAAAATCACCAATCTGTGATTTTTGCTACTCCTTGTCAGAGATGGATTTCTCACTAATGCTGCCAGAAATGTACTTGTTACTTTTGCCATTTCACTTGACAAACAAAAATTTCTCATCTGAATAGGTTGGTGTCTTATGCAGTATGACAGGAGAGGGGGAGTAAAAAACTAAATAAACAAAGCTGAGAAGTTTGGGTCTTTAATAGCGAAACTTCTCTACTTTTGTACCTTTTTCTTTCTGCAAAATAAACAATCACTAACCCCCAAAACCAAATACCTTTAGACATGTCACTTTTTGCTGAATTCATCCTCACATTAGAGATAAAAGTACCTTTCTAAGTTAAATTGGAAAATTTTTAAAAGGGAAATATGGCAAGCATCCTAATACTTGTACCAAAACTTAACAGAATATGACAGGCTAGAGGAGGTTTTGTGATAGTAGCAACTTTAAATGTGACTTCACTCCTCTATCTGTGTCAGCAATATATTTGAAGATGGGTGCTTGTTTTTGATTCTCCAGCTCAAAATTATCTGTTTCATTTAATTGATACTGTTGGCTGAAAAAAGCTTTATGTATGTACTTAACTGTTAGAATGCAAATTTATTGAAGCCAGTCATTTGTTTTGAACTGTTCTACTGAGGCAAAAGGAGGGAGGATGTAGTTGTATCTGAATAATAGAGGCATTATCTGATTCAAACCATTAAGATCCAAGAGAGAGAATTAGGACCACAAAACTATGAATGTTAGGATATCTCAGGAAGACTTCTAGACCTGCCTGTTAAGATTGTAACTCTTTGTTTGTAATTGCCTTTCCCATGGCGACTGATTCTGTCCCTTTCTCCTCTACCTCTGTTTCCCTTCCCTCCTTTCTTCCTTCCATATTTTCTTTCTCCAACAAATATTTTGTTTGAGCACTGGTTACTACTATATGGTGGTCATGATGCTAATTGCTGATGAATGACACACAGGTCTTACCTGTATTTTACTTAACAATATTTCCCAGCATAATTTTGTTATAAATCTAGTGGGGAACATTTAGTGAACTTATGCATGAAATTTTGCTGCATTATACATTAAAATTAGGGAAAAGGATCATGCTTCAAGTGCAAATGAAATGGGTAAACAATTTTTGAAATAATATAATTAGTGATACACAAGAAAAATGGAAATTAAAGCTAAATACTCCATTTCTCAAATATTTAGTTAAAATACTATGTGCCATGTAACATTTACATGTACCAGTGAATATATGAGATTAGGGAATTATTAAAAGTTCCACTGTGGGCAGAAACAAGCAAAAATCTTTTGGGGAAAACATGAGAAATATTTATAAAGGAAAATTAGTGTTTATCCCCTTTCCATACTTCCATGTATTGACATTACCCCAAGGGAAAAAAATCAATCAAAATATTGGCTTCATGCCATCAAGATTATCAATAGAGTTTTGTCAACAATAATAGAATAATATAGACCAAATATCCAATAATAAGTAAAGGTTAAGTAAATTATATCTTAACTGGATAGAAAAATATATATATATGGAAGATAGTAATTATAAATATTTTGCTATTAAAATGTTAGTAAGTGGAAAATAGTATGTATAGACATCAGTTATATAATTATAGCATATATATAAAATTACATATATAGTATGTATATATATATAGGTGAAACATGGGAATGTGAAAGAATGTAACATTTGGAATGGTAGGATAATAGATGATATTAAAGAATGCTGTAATTGCAGTTTTAATGTTTTTATGGGCTATAGAAAAGGAGGGATATAATCTATTTTTTATGGTCATAAGCATCTTAAGTATTCAGGATACTCTCTTTCACAGAGGAGAGAAATGAAAACCAATATGACTTATTTTCTTTTGTCCACTGTCTTTAATTAAGGTAAATTTTACATATAGTGAAATCCACACTTTTTATTGTATAGTTATGAAATCTTTGAAAATAAAAGCTCAAGGCTATATAACCACAACCAATCAGAATGTAGAACAAAATATAGTAAAAGTTCCCTAACCCAAATTCTGCTGTGGCTCTAACAGTCAACCACTACCCTCCTTCCAGCCTTGGTTTTTCTTCCACCATAGTTTTGCCATTGAAAATATGTAATATGAAATTGCTTACTATAATATAATTAAAATAGTATAATATAAAAATGTAATATAACATTGCTTTTTGGGTCTACTTTCACTCAAAATAATGCATGTGATATTTTAAAATGTTACTCTGTTTATCAGGATTTTCCTTTTTATTGCTGATGGGTTTCCCATTATTAAAAAAGTACCACAATTTATTCATCCATTCTTCAGTGGAGGAATATTTGGGTTTGTTCTAGTTTGGGGCATTTACTACTAATGCTTCTATATAAATGTGTATGTATGGAGATATTTACCTAGCTTCTCCTAAGGTAGCATTTAAAAAAAAACTATAGTATGACATCACAAACAGTGTACTAACAATGATTCTGGGTGCTATTTATATCTTTTATTAGGCAGTCATCTTGTTTAATTTAGCAGGATGTTCTGGCCTACTTTTGTGGGCTGTAACATTTAATTTTTAGAGTCTTTTTTGTGGATCTTCTCTGTTTATCTGTTGCCAATGGGGTTCCCAGGAGTTCCTGACTCAAGTTCCTGGTTCTTGAAGTGAAAGAGGTTTCCCCGCCCTAGGTCGACAGGTGTCTCTGGACTAGAGAGACGGATTATAAAGCCTCCTGCACATTCTTGTCTCTTGATTATTCCTCTTTCCCACCCCATTATGTGTTGGTTTGCATGTGAAAAAAAATTTTTTTAATTCTGTTTGAGTAAATATCAAGGAGTAGATTGCATGGTCATATGGCAAAGTATGTTTAATTTTATATGAAACTACCAAAATGTTTTCTAAAGTCACATTGTGAGAGTCAACTTTCATTACTATAACCAGACACCTGAGGTTTCCCTTCCATTAGCCCCTAAACCTTAAAGGTTCTACCATCTCCAATAGTGGTATGTGCTGGAGATCAAGCCTTTAATACATGGCTTTTGGGGGAAACATATCAAAGCAATAGCAGGTATATAGTTTTTCAATTTTACCAGGCATATGTGAGGGTATAGTGGCTCTACATCTTTACCAGCACTTTGTATCCATTTAAGTTTAGTTATCATAATAAGAGTGTCATGCTATCTCATTTCTGGTAAAATTTGCGTGTCTCTACTTAATAATTACATTGAGTGATATGTAAATTGTGCATTTTTCTTTCTTTTTTTTTCGTTGGTGAAAAAATTTTAAAAAAATATTTGACCCATTTTGTTTACTTATTTTTTTACTTTGGGAGTTCTGAATATATTTCGCTTACATATGCTTTAAATATTGATAAAGTCAATATTAGTTTGATTTTTACACATGGTAAAATGCAATGAATGAAAATTCTTTGTTATTTTTTCTATGAGTATCCAATTTTTTGGTACCCTATGTTGAAGAGACTATTGCTTTTCCAGTGAATTTCCTCACATGTCTATTGGTAATCAATTGGAAATATACTTCTGGGCTCATCCTTTAGTTCCATTGAGCTATAGGCAAAATCCTTTTTCTAACACAGAACAGTCTTAATTATTGAAGACTAATGATAAGTCTAGGAATCAATTAGTGTGATGCTTCAGACTTTATTTTCCTTTTTCAAAATTGTTTGGGCTAATTTAGTTTGTCTTTACATATAAATTTTAAAGTACCTTGTCAATTTTCATAAAAGATGAAACAGCTTGCTGAGATATCAAATGGTATAGTCCAAAGGACAAGGACATAGTCCCAAGAAATTATTTTTCCATTCCCTCCCCCAAACTACAGTGGTTATTCACCAAAACCCTAAAGACAACATGGTTTTGCTGTCCTAACTCAGATGTTTATCTTGCCTAACTCTTTCACAGAGGAGAGAAATGAAAAGAGTTGTAGTAGTGCTTTGTGAACTTTCAATAGCATTGCTGTTTTTCTCCCTTTCACATTTCTACTACAAAGGAGGCTGGCTCAGAACAAATGGTCCTTACCCAGTCTTTCCTGTAAACATCAATTGAGTCTTTGGAGAAAAGTCCTAGGTATGAATTCACCTTGTATCAGTGGCTCTCAGGGACAATATATTCTCATTCCTACCCACAGCTGGCTTTAGAAATCAGTTAAAAATTGCACCTGAATTCTTCGTACCATCTTCTTTGTATATACTAAGGTTATCCTCAAGATATGCAAGTAATCATATCCTTTTTCCTCTTGGAGATGGCTTTTCTCAGATTTTAGATTGCTTGCCCAGAGTCCTCAGCTCTCTGATGGGTTCAAGAAAATATGCTTTTTTATTTACAAATCATTGCAACATTCACTATACTTTGAGACCAAAAAGCAAAAAAGTAAAATAGACATTCCATGAAACAAAACATCCCTGAATTTAAACATATATTACCACCTTATGGTACACCTCTGGTAGGTTCGTCTATGATAGATGAAAATATTCACCTTCAAAGGAGAGTGTGGGAGACTGCTCCTGCTTCAGAATTTTAAGCATATAGGACCTCACTTAGAATTAACTTTATTCAAATAATTAGATTAAGAAGATTACCTAATAATCTAAAGTAGCATCATAAATGGTAATGACTAGAAATTATATGAAAACAACTTATGAATCATATTCATGCATTTCTATTTGCCTGATGCAGGTTGGGGGAGAGGTGTGTGTTTCAGATTAACTCATGTAGGAGTCTTCATTTTGCTGACTCTTGTAAAAATTAGGTTCTGCATTTTTTAGAAACAAAATGCAAATTTGTAATTTACTTCCTTTAATTTGGCTGGATTTCAATAGAAATGTCAGTTTAACATACTTTATTTCACTCAATGCTTTTTATAGGCAGGTTAGCATGGAAGGTATATAAATCTCTGAGTTCTTTGGTTGATTTAAAAATATTTATATTCCAATGAAAAAGCAAATAAATTATTTGTTGACTCCTTGTCTTCCCTATCCCTGAAATTAGATAGAATACCATGTTTGTTAATTCCCTCAGTTTAGCTTTCAAGAACATTTGTAAAATAAGCTAATCTCTAGTGTTTTCAATATCTATTTCACAGCCTTATGAAAACTCTTTCCATAATGAAGGGTATACTCTTAGGAACAACACTCCACATGCAAAAAACATAGCTCCATAACATTTCTGAAAAAAAATGGAAATAAGTATGTTTTCACAAAACTGTATATTTTCTGTTGATGGATATCTTTTTCTAGTTAATATCATGGTATTTCCTTGAAACTATTCTGTCAGGAGAAAGGGGCTGTTATGATTATAAGCATGCTTCAAATTGTTACAAAATCAAAAAGAAAATATGCTAAATGAAAGCCAAAATTAAGGAAAGAAGCCTATAATTGCAGGAAGGATAGCCTACATAGTTTATCAAAGCACAAGCTAGGATTAACCAGGTGAGTAAAAGAAAACTCCTTGTACAGTGCAAATGGTGGACTGATATTTTTCCCTGCTGTTCTTCCAATAATGGATGCCAACTGGATGCAGGTTGCTTTATTTTTATACTTCTTTTCTAACTGAGTTATTTGCTATTAGGAAATTGGTGATATAAAAAACAGTGATTCGTGTTGAATTGCCAGTCTATTTTATAATTTCAGCATACTATGTTAACAGTTTCCTCTTCTGATTTTGGTATGACAGAAATTTTTCTTTAAAAAAAGTCTTTCCTTGGTAATAAAGAACTTGTCTGACTTTTGTTTCTAGTTTCTGAGAAGTCACATCTAATTCCTTGGAATAAAAAGTTTTGCTAGACTTTGTCCTCAGGAGGACTACAACCTTGGAATATCCTGCCTGACTGGCAGGAATATCTGTGTTATCACAGATTACTGGTAGGATTCTCATTCATTCTTTCTTTTTCTCTCCCTCCTTCCCTCCTTCTTCTTCTTCTTCCTCTTTCTCCCCCTCCTCCTCCTGCTCTGCTTCCTCTTCCTCCTCCTCCTCCTCCTTGAATGCAAGGGCACTTTACCACTGTTACAACCCCAGCCTGTTTTACTTTTTGAGACAGGGTCTCACTAAGTTGCTGAGGCTGGCCTTGAACTTGCCATTCTCTTGCCTCAGCCTCCCAAGTTGCTGGAATTATAGGTGTGCAACTTGGAGCCTAGGTCTTGGTAGGCTTTTTGAACCATATTTGAAAGCTTAGTCTATCAAAGTGACCCATGGTGGCCCCCTTTGATATTTCACACTAGTGAGATGGCTCAAGAAAAGAACGAACAACCATGTGATTAGAGAATTGATAGTTTAAATCATGTTCTATCAGCCCAGCTTTTGGGACTCTATCAGCTCAACATCTCTGTGGGACTGGTGATTGAGTTCAAGCAAGTGGTTAATGGTTCAATCAATTATTCCCACATAATGAAACCCTAATAAAAAGTGTGGATAACAAATTCAGGTGAACCTCTGTAGCTGGCAATATTCTGCATATTATCACATATCTACGTATCAGGAAGGTAATGTGTCTCTGGAAACAAAGATTCATGGTTAAGAGCACCTCAGCCCTCATTTTGTGCATCTCTACTAGTAGTTGCTTCTGATTTCCATTCTTCTTCAATAATAAAAGTGTAATCATGAAACATAATGTTTTGCTGAGTTCTGTGAGTTATTCTCGTGAATTCGGAAATGGAGGTGGCAGTGGGAACCCAGGAATTTGTAGTCAGCAGGTCAAAAGTGAGGAAATCCTGGGGAACTACAAACTTGCATCTGGTGTGTGGAATAAGGGCAGTTTACATAGGATTTGACCTTTACCCTGTGAAGTTCAGCTTAATTTTAGGTAATGGATATCAGAAGTCATTGTATGCCCTGAACATAATAGAGAAAACTCTATAGCAAAGATATATTCACCATTGAACAGTTTGGATAAAGTCTGTAAAATTGAATGCATTTCTTTTTATTTTAAAAAATAAAATTGAACTGTGACATGAATCATAATTTGTCAGCAGGACTTTAAATTATGTATGAAATAAATGGTTTTCCGAGGAACAAATATGGCTTCTATTTTTTTTAAGCAGAAAGCTGGTCAAACTTCATAAGAAATATTTTAGGAGTTGCATGACAATTTACATAATGCATACATCAATAGGAAGAATAAAAAGAAACAAACATAGCATTTTAGATTTAAAAGATGGCCATAGTACAGTATAAATCTAATGGTTGGATTTAAAATTAATAAGCAAATAATGAAGAAACTGTTAAATAGCTTTTGTAGCTTAGAAAAGTGAAGGGCACTTAGACAATATAATGATCAGTATTTACTGCTTTGTAAATAAATTGAATGTTGAGGTTTTATAAATATGTGCTTCCATCTGCTTCTGCTTTGTCATCAGTGCTGAAAAGCTCTAGGAAACCTCTCTTTATAGTAGGTAATGTAAAAGTCAGTGGGCCAATCATTAGCACAGGTAAAATGGACCAATTCTAAGAAGGCCTTTATAAATTGCAATGGTATAATCACTAGCTCCTAAATCTTCTCAGTGGACATGAATTGGACATCATAATGAGCTCCTTATACTGAGAAACCTCAGTAGATAATGGTGACAGAAAGGAATTTGCTGAGCACATAGAGAAGCAGCAGAGTCTGGGAATATTGTAGTGAATTGTAAAGATGAGAATCTACAGTAATAGCAAGACAAAAACGTTCTAGAGATCTGCTGTATGACATTGTACCTGTAGCTAATAATACTGTATTTTGCACTTAAAATTTTGGTAAAAGGGTAGATCTCATGTCAAGTGTTCTTATCATAGTAATTTCTTTCTGTGAGATTGTGCTTTATTTCTCAGAGTATAGTAATAGTATATTTCTCTGAGAATAATAATAGTATATTTAAATGAGTATTTAAAAAATTATATAGGAAGTCTGCAGTGATTTTTTTTATTTCCAAATGACTTTTCTAACTACAAAAAATAATTTTTCTTCACCTTGAATATAACACCACTACTAATACTTTTGAGTTAGTAGATAGGTATAGTATTTTGATTCAGTGATGATATATAACCTGTTTTATTTTATTTTTTTCTAGATGGATAAACTGACTTCAAATTTTGAACTTTGGTTACTGAAACATAAGGCTGTATTTGCTTCTCTAATAATACTGAATGATTGCTTCTCCTGAGTGAATTTGGATCATTTGTGCCGGTACTTGGTGAATACAGTATCTTACCATTGAAATGGTTTGTACAGGTGTTTAGTTCATACAGACTCACTTGTGGGTATTTTCCCTACACATTGGCTGACAGAAGATAGGTAGAGGTTATTCTTGATGAAGTATAACCAGTGATGCAGGAAAAATGACCCCTCTTTCTTTTCATGTTGGCCTTTAACAATTCCATGAGAGCATAGGATTCTTGCAGTCATTGTGCAACTGTGGGAGAAAAACAAAATAATTATAAAAAGCCAGCTGAATTCACCTGTCCTAAAAGTGCCTGCCATGGAGATCTTGTTATATAAGAAGTTTATTTAAGCAACTGGTCTGTTCCTTTCAAGCTAACATCCTCCTAAATGACATAGCCTTTTCTCATTCATTGTGAATGTTCTCAGTCTTTGAAGTGTTTACTCTTGATAATAGTTTACTCTTGAGTCAGACTGATTAATTTCTTTTGTGAAATATAACACCCCAAATGAACATCTTCCCTATACAAAATCCTGACCAGCACCGTCTGATAGGATTCTTGCCAGTGCTATAAAATTACAACAGCATTCTGGCAGGATTTTCAAGTTGTTTGTTCTGATGTGATTATTAAAAACAAAACCAAAAAAAACATAACACATCAGGTCTCCAATTATACAATCCACTCTGAGGCTGAGATTGTTTAAAATAAGAAGATAGCATATGACTATTCTTTCTGAAGGAATTAAAAAAAAATACAAAGATAAAATGAGTGCAAAACAAGGAGAATTTCTTTGTACCTTTTGCACAAACAGTAGAGATGATACTTTACAGCAAAATTTTTTTTCAGACTCTTCAATGCATTGGTTTCTATTAAGTGTTATATTATATTTTGTGTATTTTTTGCAACTTGCTATTTTTCTTTTACAACATATATTGACATAATTTCAATATCAATGACTGCCATTGACAGAGCTAGACATACTTTTGATTACTATGTAGTATTCCATGTTATAAGAATATTTCAAAATACATTCATCACAGCATTATTGATTGATATTTTAATATTTTCTAATTTTTGCTGTTACAATAGTGTAATATTGAGCAATAGCATTCATTTTATTGGATGGACTTTTAAAAATAAATAAAAAGGAAATAATTTGGTTAAATAATATGTTTTTATTTTTTTAAATTATTTTTTATTTTTATTTGTTGGTACTGGAGATTGAACTCAGGGGCACTCGACCACTGAGCCACCTTCCCAGCCCTATTTTGTGTTTTTTTTTTTTTATGTAGAGACAGGGTCTCACTGAGTTGCTTAGCGCCTTGCCATTGCTGAGGCTGGCTTTGAACTTGCCATTCTCCTGTCTCAGCCTCCCTAAGTGCTGGGATTACAGGCTTGTGCCACCGCGCCTGGCTTAAATAATATGTTTTTAAACTGTGAATGTTGTATCAGTCATAGAAAAACAAAGCTACCCCAAGCATTATGGAAATAAAAGACTTATTATAGTGCTTAAAGCCTATATGGATATGAGCTGGGATTTGATTTCATAGCTAGTCAAGAAGATAATTATATCTAGCAAAGTATAATTTAGCAGAGTACTGAGTTTATTTGATGGAGCATATAAACAGGAAATAATTCAAGGTGTTCGTAAAACAGAGTTAGGAGTTGATATGTTAAAGTTAGTGAAATTATGAGGGTAAATCACACTTACCACAATGGTGAATAGTGAAAATATTGATTTCAGACAAAGGATCATGTGAAGGGTGCAGGGATCATGAGCAAAGTGGCACAGAGCCTGGAATTCAGTGGGAATAATCAGGAAGCAAAAAGTATCTCATTTTGAATGGAACATTGAGCATGAAGAGGGAAATACAGAATATAAAGCTGAAGCTGAAGATGAACTCTTATCATGAAGGATGAGGGAGGCTATTTTCATTTTCAGGCTGGAGAAAAGATAGTAGCGATGGCAATGAAGAGGCTGGAGCTGACTTAAGATTGCAGAGATGGAATCTATGAAGTTTAGTTTGGGAAAGGAGTGAGAGCAAAGGAGGAATCACACGTGCAGCTGCTGATATAGCCCACCAAGAGTGGGCAGCCATAAGTGAACATCTTCAAACATATAAGCCATTGCCTTCTGTTTGTAAGACTGCAAGGCACTATTAAAATAGTTCAACAGAAACCAAATGAGAAATAAGGGTTAAGAACTTTATCTGTTGTCCAGACATCTGTACCCTCAGCAAGCTGTCAAAAGACATGCTGCTTTCAAAGCCAAAGTCACCCAAGGGGCTAATCAGCTTAAACACATGACAAAAGTCATAGACAATTCCAAAGTGCTAACAATGTTAACTAACAGTGCTGCCTGCCAAGGAGCTGCGCATCACTGCCAAAATGAAAGAATAGTTCTCTCTGCCCAGCATTTGGAATTTTTTATCTTTTTTTTTCCCTTTTAAAACTATACTTGGAGAAGATAGTAGTAGAGAGGAACTTGAGAAAACTCCATCTGGTGAGAGAGCCAAGTTCATAAAGTTGGGCTAATTTGGATGCCAACAAAATATGGTTAAAAACCAAGCGTATGAATATTTGTGAATATAAAGCTCCTTCAAAAGCCATTTTTTTCATCCCAGTTCGCTTTTTGTTTGCCTTCTTTTCCATTTTGTGACAGTGGGAGAAATTAATGACCATTCGAAATTATTTAAGTGTCATTCTTCTTTCTGACTTCTGATTTCTCTCATGTTCGTGTTGAAAGCTCATAAAGGTCTGTGTGACTTAATTTCGCTGCCTTATCCTTCTCTGTCAGGTTTCAGTGTGAAATGGGTGAAGAGTCAGCCTGGGTTAAAATGTGTGTGGCTCACTGCTGTGAAGCTATTGTTCTCCTGTCTTCTTGTCACTCTGTTCATGGGAGTCACTGGTTAAGTTTTTCTTCAGTTCCTACACTTCTCAGTCGACAGGAGCCATGAAGCCGTGGAACTATAATCTTGATTTTTCTGAATATGACATTTTGTGTTGATGACTTTATTAGTTTCTCTATTTGCAAAACTTCATATTCCAGGTATCTGGTTGGTTGATCTAATATCTGCTTTTATATAAACTTTCAATGAGTCTTTCTGTTAATAATTAAAAATATGTGCTTGTGAACTCTTCCTGTGCTTTTTATTCATAATTGCCTTGAATCCGGTCTTCATTTTTGCACAGATCTGTAGATCATATTTCCAATTTATACCATATAAATAAATAAATATATATTTTAGTTTGTTGATGGAGTATACTCAATATTGGTATTATGATGTATATTTCGGTCTTTAGAGCACTAGTCTGTTATTATTCTCTCCTATGTAAGTATTCATTTAGCACTTTCCATAATGCTATATATTGTTTTAGGCACTAGGGATTCAACAATAAACACTCATGGATCTTAATTTGAGATAGTAAATTTGAGATAGTAAAATGTGTGTGGCTTAATTTGAGATAGCAAATAGTAAATGAAATGTAATGTTAGATGTTTGTAAGGGCTATGGAAAGGGACCAGGGATTGCCAAGAAGAGTCAGAGTGAGTTCTAGGTATGAGGGCTCATGCCTGTAATTCCAGTGACTCAGAAGGCTAAGAGAGGAGAATTGCAAATTGGAGGCCAGCCGCAGCAACTTACTGAGATCCTTAGCAATCTACGAAACTCTGTCTCAAAAAAAGAATCAAAAGAGCAGAGATGTGGAGCTGGGGTTGTAGCTCAGTGGTAGGGCACTCGCCTTGCATGTGTGAAGCACTGGGTTCGATCCTTAGCACCACATAAAAAAATAAAGATATTGTGTCCATCTGCAACAAAAAATATTAAAAAAAAGAGTAGATATGTAATTATTCAGTGCTTGAGACATGCAATGTGAGAGCCAGTGATTGAATCATAATACCACCTAGGACCCATATTTTTCATCTTGGGCAAGTTACTTAAATTCCCTCATTCTGGATTTTTTTTTTTTTATCTGAAAAACTGGACAAGCAGCAAGCTATTTCAAGTATACATTGTGGAGATTAAACAAGATAATACATGTGAAGTTCTTTGTGTAGTGCCTGACAATAAATACTCTTTAAATGTTGGCTACTTTTTAATTGCTAGTTACCTTTATTGTTACTTTTTATATTATAATTTAAGATACAATGTTATATTGGAATTACAAGCATATTATATCTTTGATAAATTGCTGATTATTGAAAAGGAAATCATAGACCTTAATTTTAACCAGTTATATAAAGAGGGTATTTTTGCATCAGAGGGTACAAAACAGACACAAAGAATCCCTTTTGCTGGAAATTTTAAAAGCAGAATAGCTTCTTACCTGTCAGGTGGTAGTCCTTTAACATTCTTAATGTTCCCATTCTTCTTGAAAACAGACTAATATACAAGATTAACCCTGCAAGGTAGTTTTACTTGTCACTGAGAGATGGGTGAGAACCTGAATCAATTGCCACTAATGATCAGTTCTACTCATTTGGCACTATGCCTGGCCACAATAAGGATGATTAAACTTATGGTTAGGTAGGAAATGATTTTGTATTTATTAACACGGTTGTCTTTGTCCATTTGGGCTGCTATAAGAAAATATCAGAAACTGAGGAGCTTAAAAATACAAAATGTAAATTTGTCATAGTTCTGGAGGCTGGACAAACCAAGATCAACACTGACAGACGCAGACAGTCAGTGCCCACTTTCTGGTTGGTAGAAGGAGCCTTCTAAATGTGTCCTTGCATGGTGGAAGTGGAAGTGGTCTCTTTTAGGCTTCTTTTTTTTTGGTACTGGAGATTAAACTCGGGCACTCGGCCACTGAGCCACATCCCCAGCCCTATTTTGTGTTTTATGTAGAGACAGGGTCTCACTGAGTTGCTTAGCACTTCGCCGTTGCTGAGGCTGGCTTTGAAATGGCGATTCTCCTGTCTCAGCCTCCCTAAGTGCTGGGATTACAGGCTTGCATCACCCCGCCTGGCTTCTTTTAGGCTTCTTTTATAAGAGCACTCATTTCATTAATGGGAAAACTGTCCTGTGACCTACTAACCTTCCAAAGACCTCAACTCTTAATGTTAAGATCTTAGATTTCAACATAGGAAGTTTGAAGAAAAACACACATTCAGACCATAGCAATGGCTTTGACATATGAGAGTTTAGGATCCCTATCAACCTGATAACATTTGGGATAAATAAGATTTATATTCAAATTCTGTTTTCTAAGCAAGAGAATAGTTAGAAATATGTCTATCTAAATAATGCATGCAGGGGCTGGGGCTGTGGCGCAGTGGTAGAGCGCTTGCCTAGCATGCGTGAGGCACTGGGTTCGATCCTCAGCACCACGTATAAATAATAAATGAATAAAATAAAGATCCATCAATATCTAAAAAAATATTTAAAAAAAAAAATAATGCATGTAAAATTTTAAAAAGTCCTGGACCATCCAGAAAGCTTGGCAACATTGTTATCCCTATCTGTGAACTGATGGAAGGCATAGAAGTGGTGTTTTTCTTGTAGGACAAGGAGGAAGAAGCAGTGCTTAGATTTAGTGCATGCTGCTAGCAAAAGGTACATGTGTTCAGAAGTAAGTTACCAGAGAGAACCCAGCATTTTTTATTTTTAATTTTAGAACTATTTTCTTGGGGTCTTCTGAGCTCTTTTTGTTGAGATCAGTGATTTGTGGGATCTTCATTTGGAGAGCTATGACTATTTTCTTTTGAGACTAAATTTAAAATTTTACTAATGTGCAAGAGGATAAAAGTAATACCTAGGAGAAAAGCTAGAGACCATTTTTTTCCTTATAGAGTGTTTTGATTTAAAAGCATCCCCCATAATTTATGTGTTGGAAACTTAATCCTCAATGAAATAGTTGGGAGGAGGGGCCTTTTAAGAGATTATTGGGATATGATGTCTCACAAATTAATGCCCTTATAAAATATATTGATAGAAGTTGGGCTTTTATGCCGACTTTTTACATGAGAGGGCAAAGCTTTCCTCACCTCAATAAGTTGCAGCATTCAAAGTGCCACCTTGAAGCAGAGAGAAACCTCACCAGATACTGGTGCCTTGATCTTGGACTTCTGGCCTTAACAACTGTGAGGAGTGACTTTTTGTTCTTTGATAATTACCCAGTTTGTGGTATTCTGTTATTATAGCACAAATGGACAAAGACACAGAGCTCACTTAGGTTATAGGTGCTATGAATTATTCTGGGGAACCATAATTTCATATTCTACCACATGGAAAGTTCAGTGCTGCTAGGAAGAATTGCTGATTCATCACAGGAGCTGAGTCATAAGGAAAGGGCTAAGGTGCCTGGGTCAGCGTGTGGTTGTGATAACCATATAGATTAGGGTTAAGAACCTTGTGCTTAGTGTCAAACACCCTGGATTTAAGGTGCTGCTGAGCCTCTTACTACAAGTCTGACCTTGGGGAATTTTATTCATTTTTCCAAGCTACAGTTATAATGTACAGCAAATAATAGCACTTTATAATTTTAGTAGGGATCAAGTGAGATAACACATTTTACATACTTAGAACAATGTACAGCATGTAGTAGGTAATGTGAGATTGTTGTGTCATTATCATTGTCTGTGAGTAAGGATTTACTAGGGGACTAATCTGTGTAGAAAAGACATCTGAACTCTTCAACAATATGAAATCTACTTAGTATTTGGACATTTCTATGGGAATCTTTCAGTGTGCGAAAGTTTATTTGATCCTTATTCATTTCTCAATTAGCTCTTTCATTCTCCATGGATGACCTAACACTATGTGTTGCTTTTTTTCAAATTTTGCAAAAGCTTTATTCTGATATTTGAACTTAACATGTAATTTCCAAAATATGTAAATGTTTGTTTTCCCAATACTGTATTGATTAGATAAACAGTGTTTTCCAAACTGTTCACCTGTTTTTTTATAAGAATGCAAGCAGTAAGTCAGATCCTCTAAAAATGGTCTAACCTTCTGGATGAGAGAAAGATTAAATAAAAATCCGCTTCAATACACTAAGTACTAAAAAAAGAATTATGAATAAAAGACTCTGGAACTGGACTCTGACAACACTGAAATCAAGTGCACTTGGTACTGGGTTTTCAAAGTTGTGACTTTTGTTTCAGCAATCACTTTTTTTTTTTTATTTTGATGAAGACATATTGAGAGCTCCATGTGGTAAGGGACCGAGGTTGGTCTTTAGCTAATGACCAGCTAGGAATTGAGGTTTTCTATGGCACGACCTATAAGACAACTACATAAGTGAGAATAGAAGTGAATTTGTCAACAGCTAATGTTTCAAATGAGGTCCTCCCAATCCCACGGATGCTTTCATTGCAGTCTTGCAGAAGACCCTGAAGCAAATGACCCAGATTCATGAGGACTCATGACTTACAGAAACTGGGAGACAATAAATGTATTCTGTTTCAAGCTGCTAAATTTTGGGGTGATTGTTATATATAAATAACTAACATAGTAAGGGAGAAGATTATTGGAACATTGAGTTCTAAGCCTTAAATGATAACTTCTGGAAATGTGAAAGATCTTGCCTACCACAGACCCTTTTTCTAAAATGGGTCCTGAAGACCCCTATAAGCACAAGAAGGCTAAGATATATAGGACAGCCTAGAAAACGTCTGTTGTTCAATGGTCTCTGCCACAGGTAAACAGGAAAGCACTCCACATGGCAGAATTTTAATGAGTACATCCTGGTTCTAAAACCAACTCCACATGCAACCATCTAAATAGGAGCTGATGCAATCACTAGCAAATTATTATTTATTAGCTTCTCTATTTTTAGCAACACCAAAAAGTTAATCTAGTTTAAGAACTTATCATCTGCATATGACAAAGTATTTTCATGTCAATTAACACATTAGTATCTAAATTTTATTCTCTGGCAATACTGCTTTGAATTACATAGTACTATTTTAAATAGTTTTATAGATGTTGAACAACTCTGTAGGTGTTCAGGATCCTGATCAGATCATATAGCCAAGTAGTGGCAGAGCTGGATTTTAATTTAGGTCTTCTTCCTCAAAATCCTGTGCTTTCTGCTTTGTGAAGGGAACATTTTGCCAGTCAGTTTTTTCAGTGGTAGATTACATAGTGAGGTCTTCCAAGCAGGATGTATGCTTAACAAAGAAAACCATGCTGCTGAATATTAAAACTGCTAACTTGGATACATGCTGTGACAGATGCTCTAAAATGATGGCTATTATGACTGCAATCTTTAGTCAAATGTACAATTTTAACAATGACAATGCTGAAATAATTCATGTCTTAAAATAGAATCAATAAAATAATATAGATATATAAAGAAGGCTTATAGTAAGGTGCTTAGAAGGACAACTCTTGGATTTTATTCCTGGACCAAACTCTATCTTGCTGTGAGACCTTTGGCTCCACACTTGATTGACTTGTACCTCAGTCAATCCAGATGGAAAAATGGGGAAAAAGCCAGAACTCACTGAAAACTAGATGCTGCATCTGAGCTGTGATTTCCCAAGTAAATGAATTACAAAACATTCTTCAAGAATGTATTCATTTGAAATATCTTGGCAAGACATACTCTTGTCCCATATTTAAAAAAAATGAAAATTATCAATTCTATGTGCTATGGTTTAGGTTAATGAAAATTGAACACATAAAAATGAAATGATTTTGTTTGTTGAACTCCCGGGTAACAGAAATATTGTTTAACACTCCCACCCCCATTTTGTACTAGGAATTGATCCCAGGGACACTTTACCACTGGGCTACATCCCCAATTCTTTTTATTTTTCTTTTTCAGATAAGGTCTCACGAAATTGCCGAGGTTGGCCTTGAACTTTTGCAATGCTTATCTCTCAGCCTCCTAAATTGCTGGGATTAAGCTGTACACCATAGTTCCCAGTTTATCACTTACTTTTTGTGAGGTTTGTGAAGGGGCACAGTTTTGAGCTACTAGAAACTGCCTTGGGGAGGTATTTGGCACGTGTTAATGTATATCTATATATAAAATAAAAATTTAACACTTAAAATTAATTATGTAATATAAATCATTAAATAGAAATATATTTCCTAACAAGATTAAAAAAAGCAAGTAAAACTTAGAGAAACAAAGAAACCTTTAGAACATTTTTGAAACTTCGTATCACAGAGATGACAGGAACAAACAATTTGAGTGTAGTAAAGTCTTAGCATGTAGCACTAAAAATTAGCTACTCTTTTTTTTTTCTTTTCCTATCTATTTTGGAAACACTAAAATGTCTAGTAAGTGGAATTAGAGGAAAATTATTGATGGTATTGGAAATTCAAATCTCCTGCATTTCAAGATGATTTTTGCCTGATTCAAGAAATATGTTGATTTCCTGGGTGGTACATTGTAGACTCTTTATTCTGTATGATTGTTCCTTTGCTATACAGTGATCAGCATTCCCGTGGTGACACAAGCGATCTGTGTCTTCCTAAAGCCACAAAACCAAAGACAGAAGCAAAGGCTGAGGAATAGGATGGACTGTTACAGATGTTCCAGGACCAAGAAGCTCTGCAAAGAAAATCTGACTGATTTCAGTAAACAATGCTATTCTCTTCCTTTTTCCTTTTCTTTACCACTAACAGTTGAAAAAGAAAATTAGGATTGGGAAATATTATTGAGGCTTGAGTATTTTTAAGCATAACTCAGACAACTAATTGGGCTAGAACAGAAATTCTTATGCATTCAAACTTCAGAAGAAAACATATTAAAATAATAGGGGGCTGTCAAAAAATTGACTGTATTTTATTTTGTCATAAATGAATACTTTAAAACATCCCACAATAAACCAACCACTGCTTTTATCATCTTACTTTTATGACATTTATTATTATCTTTATTTTTCACATTTTTCTTTGTGTCAGTTAGAACTTTCCCAGTAATGCCTATTAGTATGCACAGCAATATTTGGAAATTAGTAATAAGCAGATTTAGTGATTTTTTTTTTAAAAAGCACATTCCCATTATTGTTGTATGTGACATGGAATTAATTTCAGTTTACTTGAAGAATTATGACTACTTAATGGGCAAAGGCTGAGGAGCTTTGATAGTGAAATCACAGAGTAGACAAAAATAATAATTGTGCCCACAGTTTGAAATACACAATTCCAGCTGAGATTGTCTAGGGGGAACAGCTGGAGAAAATTTGTCCTCAGAGCAGCTACCTCTTTGAACTACATGCTGATGTAGACATGGGAAGGTGGAGGTGGCTTAGGAAAATGCTCAAGAGTTCATGAGAGATCACAATGTATTAGTTGAGAGTTACATGATAGAGAAATTCATAAATCACCCAAATCCAATACTGTTAATTTTCTTCCTTCACCATGGGAAGAACCATTCTAGTCTAAGCTATACCTGTTCTCCTCATATATGTTCCTCCTGCTCTAGTTTATATTCCACATGCAATATGTTGAATTTGGAAAATAAAGATCTGATTGTCATTCCTGTGTTTCCAACAAGGCAAGTTGAATCCTTTCACCTTGTTCTACATGCTCATCTGTGACAAGACCGTCCCACCTCTTCCGCTTTCTTTTTCCTTTTCCTTTCCAACCCCTGTGATTTCTTGGTCTTTGATGATCTCCCTTTGCCTTTCTTCTGCAGGGTGTTCAGACTGGCCATTTCCTCCACCAAGAGCATTTCATCCTCTGCCCTTGCCCAGCACAAGCTGTAGCCTCTCCCTGTCCTTGTCAAGAAAGTCAGGTCCCTCTCTCAAAATCTCTTATCATAATGCTTGGAAATGCTTGTCATGTATGTAGTTTGATATTTACTTGCATGATTACTCCATTAACTTATCATCTCTAATCCTCTAGATTCTAAGCTCTATGACAACTGTCTATTGTCTACTCAATGTTTATCAAATATATTGGCTGGCAAATGAATGAATAGATAGAACCAAATGTATTACGGCATGTTTGAAAAATGCTAATGGGATCACAGAATAGTAATTATAGAGGTGAGTCAGGGAGCATAAGATTTGGGAAAACCTCTTTAAAAATAACTGTTTTCTAATTTCTGTGTGGTTAATTAGCTGACACATAAGAGGAAGGTAAATTGTTTACTTATCAGCTAAAATCTACAGACAATGTCGAGGCACATTACCTGCCCTTTAAAAAATTTTTTATTTATTTATTTTAAAAAGCAAAACCTTCTCTCTTTCCAGTGCTTCATGTACGTGTAATGACAAGATTATTGCCAAAGTTGTTCTTCTCTCCAGAGTGTGACATGTGGAAACAGAAAGTTCTTCCTGTTGAAATTTTGTAGGAACTCTATTGCTGAATATATCTAAAATGCACATGACAATTGAAATGGTCAATTCTGTAATACATTTAATATTTTTATTCAACAGAAGATGTGGTTTCTTGCTTGGGTAAAAACAGCCCTCCCTTCTTAGGTCAAGTGCAATGTGGCTTACCTTGGTTAGAGATCAGATGGCATTGATTTCCTTTCTATATCTATCTTAGATTACAAGTGTAAAAACAAACAAAAAAAGTCACCTTAATATGGTGTTATTTAGCTTGACTTCATCCTTTTTCAGTCTAGTCATATATCAAAATGTCACATTCTATTCCATAAATATATATAGATATTATTTGTGAATTCACAATAAAAATTTAATAAAAGCTTTTAAAAATAACTAGTAGTAACCAGAATTCTGATTTCCTTGGAGAGGGAGGAATTATTTGGAGGAATCAACCACCTTAGCTTAAGTTCTCCTAAAGTCTTAAAACAACCTAGTCTGAAGCATGTGTAGATTCTTAGAATTACTGAATAAATATTTAGTCCTGAATAAAGGTTTTATTCCCCTTCCAAAAGGAATATATATTTTTTGAAAGGCTCGGGATTCTCACAGCAATTGCAAGATTCAGTTTTATTTTTCAAAGGGTGCCTTATATTTTGTCCTAGAACATCCCTGTTTAGTAGTCTTAACCATAGAACCCAATGGCCAGTGGCCCTACCCCAGGGAATCTTCTTTACCAGGAAGCCTTGTTCTTGTGACTCTCTGCTTCATACCTGACATTCACACAGTGGGTACTAAAGAAATTCCTAGGTCTAGTACATGTTCCTGCTCTACAACATACTACATGCATATCTCACAGTGGTTAATAGCAAAGAGAGGAGCAGAGTGTGCCTGTAGGAGTACTAGATAAACCACACAAAACTTGGATTCCCATTCTGGATTTGGGACAGACACTAAGATAATATACTTATCACAGTTCTGACACCAAGTTAAGCAATGAATGATCTTTGGCCATTATAATTGGGTGACTTTATGTGTCTGTAAAATGACAGACTTTGCTTCAGTGATTAAAATGCTGAAAGTCTTGCCAATAAATTGAAGAGTCTGTGGGGAATAAGTGGACAGTGCTGAATCTTGAAAACGAATAAATGTGGAACATATTATCAAGTAGTAAATGGGTGAAGTATTCTATAATCTCTTCAAGGTGATTTTGAAAATCAGTAATAGAATGAGAAAAGAAAATTATTTTGCTTACAAACAAATTAAATTAGGTAATATATCCTGACCTGGTGAATAGCTAAGTTTTGAACAGAAATGATAAGAGAAAGAGTAGCCATTCAGATGGTCACCAGACATACACAAACGGACTTTTTTGATCACTTAATCATTTTCATAGATGTCCTGACTGGGACTTTGTAGTCATCATGAAACATTCTGTCTGCCTTTGCTGTTCAGCCATAGTGGTCTTTCAGTTTCTCAAAGCCTATGTTCCTTCAATGCCTTTGCCTTTGCACAGACTAATCTCTTCTGCCAGAAAAATCTCCTGCCAATAATTATTCTCTCTACCTAATTAAATCCTACCTAAGAGAATCCTACCTTTTAAATCTCAGCAAAAATGCCACTTTCCCTCAATAACCTTTTCAGGTGACTTCAGACAAGGTCAGGTTCCCTTATGCTGGGCTTAGGGCTTCATATAATCTTCCTTTATAGTGATTATCTTAAATTATATGTCTGGTGATTATTTTATCAGAATCTATTTTGCATTCCTCAGTGTGAATTGGAAAACTGTAGTGAGGCAGGGTTCAAGTCTGTCCTGCCCATTTGGTTATCCAGGACTTCTGACACAGGGTCTGGCAGGTCATTGGTGTTGAATAAAGTATCTGTTGTATAACTATATGACTGAGTTCCAGAATCCACACTATGATAATATCTGCACATCTTAATATGCTAGTGTTTGTTATAACTGTACACTACCACATTGAATTAGGCATTTTAAACCTCAAACTGAGGAATAATTAAGTGGAGACAGAGGTCATAATTGTTCCACAAATCAAATTGGAACTCTCTAGGAGTTCAACTGCAGCTTTCTATACAATACTTACCTTGGTAACTTGCATGTTGATTCTGTGGCTTTCAAAGGTGTTTTCTTGTACTTTAAATATGTGTGAAATGGGTTTGGGGGTTACAAGTGAAGATCTGATGTTCAGAGGGGTTTTCTAATTGCCAGATAAATCAACACTGTGGGTGTGGGAAGATCCCCTAGTATTAGTTTACATTTCTGATGTATGCAGTCCTAAGCAGGGAGACCATTTGTCAGAACCTTACCACTGTGGCTTGAGCCGAGATTGGGGGCCACTCAGAATTTAAGTCTCTGAGAAGTGTCAGAGGAGGTCATTTAGACAAGAGGCCCCAGGGATTCATGAACAAGTGCAAATCTAAGTTTTAGGCAAAGATGCAGGGTCAGACCATATACTAAAAATGAAATATAAGGTTCAAGAGTCAGAGAAACTGAACAACTGGGGTACCCAATAGGCATATCTGGGTAAGTGATAGTAGAAGTGAGAAAATAAGGGGTCTATGTATAGCTAATAGGGAAAAGATTTTAAGTGGAAAACTTTGATTTTGTTCATTTCCTGGGATTAATATCTGTTGAATGAACTTACATTTAGTCCTATCTTACTCCTGTATCAAGCATCCCATTTGGGTGCTAGAGTTTATTTTTGGGGTTAGATCAGCCATTGAAAAGAAATTCAATCACATACATCATAATTATTAGTTTCTGCATTATTTACCAGTTCTTTTCTCACACCTTAAGATCCAACATAGAACTGCAGTTTAAACTTACTGTATAATGATCTTAGAAAAAAGAGTGATATAAATTAATTGTAAATAGATTTAAAATTTTCTAGCAAATAGTGAAGTGAATCAACTGTCAACTAGCTGGAATTTCAGTTTTATGAAGTTAATATTCTTTTAAAATTTTAATAGTATAATGTAATAATATATATGTATATATATACAAATTAATAGAATGAATTTCTTATGTTTAACTTCAATACTTATAAACATCCTGTCATTCTTGCTTCATTTACTATTTTTATTAGCAATTTTCTTTGAGCATTGAGATCTTTGCTGTAACTAATGCTAAATGTGCAGTGGAGAAGCCCTGTGAATGTGGAACTTCTTTCTGTGCTGTGCAGAATGTTCCAGAGGGGTTTATGGGAATGAGCACATAGACTCTTAGATGAAGGCAGGATTAAGGGATTTTCTTCAAAAGAAAGAGGCTCTGCCATATGGAATCATGTCCTTTTGAAATGTGTGATGCCAGGGGCAAAAAATCAAGGATTGCTTTGGTGAAACAATATCTTCCCCAAGAAATACCAAGTCTGTGCATTTAAAATAAGACAATATGAAACATTCCTGTTTCTAAGAGTTAAATCCATTCCTGAATGCTAAACACAAAATACAAAACACAAAAATAATACTGTTTTGGCATAGGAAAAATATTCTATCTATCTATCTATCTATCTATCTATCTATCTATCTATCTATCTATCTATCTATCTAAACAATCTGTATTGAGTCCTGTAGGACATCACCATGTCTTACAATTAATATGCTTCCAAATATCATATTTCCATTTCAGTTTGTACTTTTGCCAGTGAACACAGTGCTTAGTACATAACAGGTGTTTCATTAGTGTCTGTTGAGTTAATTTGTTTTTTGAACTGAAATTCCTTTATCAACTGGTTCTCTGAACATTTACCAGCTTCCTCACTACCCCATTCTATTTTTAGAGGAATAAATCACTACCATAACCTATGGTTATATTCCTTACCATAGGGAATACCATAGTAATGCTGGTGCTGCTGCCGCTGCTGCTCCTGGCATCATCCTCTTCCCTTTCCATTTGGTTTGTAAATAAAACAGTTAGTGGGAACTTATCTGTGCCATGAAGTCTCTGAATGGTTCCATTTCACTAATACAAAGACTCTGTCATACTGCTTTGCATAACTTTGCATAACTTAGAAGTCATGTTGAGATCTGTCAGTGTGGAACATGTTGAAGGCTTGTAGGAAAGGGAAGAAAAGAGAAATGCTTCAATAAATTTTATTCAAAGTGTCATTTTTCTCTTAAAAGTCTCCATAGTGGTAGCGACTTTGACAAAAAAAGAGGATTATTTCCATTTTTGTTCTTTTTTTTTTTTTTGGTACCAAGTTGAACCCAGGGTTGTTTAACTAACCACTAAGCCATATCCCCAGTGGTGTTTTTTTTTGAGATTGCTAAGTCTTTAGGGACCTCACTAAATTGCTGAGGTTGGTATCAAACTTGAGACCCTTCTGCTTCAAATCGCTGGGATTATAGGTGTGTACCACAGCACCCATCACAATTCTTGTTCTTTTAAATTTGGGACAATTTAAAAATTCTCAAATTTAAATTTGGGACACATTAAAATGTCCCAAATTTAAGAACACTAGAACATAGGAGTTAATATCTTTTTATTTGACCAATATTTATAATCAGAGAGGAGATATTCATTGATGAATTAGAAATGAAAGGTTTCAGTGCTAATTTATTTGATATGAAGATTGACAGATGTATTTTGAAATTTGTATTATTTCCCTAATGCAACACAAAAACATAGCTTAGTTGTTTAAACCATATCAAAGTGGATAGGGAAAATTTGAAAACTCAATAGTAATTTACAGGAATTTAAAATAAAAGAAGCTATAAAGATAAGTAATTATTCATATTTAAGCACAAGTACTGATTCCTTAAAAATACAAATATCCACTGATCATCATAAAGGAAATAATTACTTCTTTTTGGAACTATCATGACTAATTTGCTTTGGAAATTGCTATTAGATTTCAGGAAGCACAAGTTATAAGTTCCTATAAATTAGGCCCTCTGAGATTTTTAGGGTATTTATAAAAAAAATTCTGTAGGAAAATTATTTTCCACCTATTTTTTAAAGTCAGAGGTTTGAATGCACTTTATGTTTGAGTATTTTTTTAAAATGAAGAAAGTGAATGTTTTCCTCTCAATTTTTCTTCTCTCCTTTCTGTAGATGTCACTGTAGCATAGGGAAAAGAAAGAAGACTTCTTTTCCTCTGGAAATGTATGACTTCTATATGCAAATGAAAGAAGGTGGTGAGTTGATTTATTATGCCAGGGTTGTCATATCAACAATAAGGTTTCCTAGCAACTAGCAGAATAAATTATTTTATGGATTTATTTGCTTAGCCTCGTAAAATGGACCAAATGGAAGACACTTTTTTCCACCCATGATTATGTGGTAATTAAAAAAAGTCATTATGCAGAAATTATGCATTAAATTCACATTACTAAGAAGAGTTCAAAATGAATCATGTGAATATAATCAATGCCAAAAGACTTAATGAAGATTTGCTGCTTACAAGGAAGCATTGTTGTTTTATGTTTATATATTTTCAATAATTGGTTTCCAGGGTCTATACCAATGATTTGCATAGAGTTGTTCCAATTTTACTCTTCAAAGAGGCTAACATGTGTAGCTCTCACTGCTGTGCCCTTTAAACACTCTTCAAAATGACCTCCTTACAGACCTTGTTCTCATTCTATTAGACAAAGTGGAATCTTCTACTTAATGCAAGCGGCTTGTGCCAGTTCCTAAAAAGTTACTGAACATATCAGAAAATAAAGGCTTATTTTTTATGCTATTGCCCTAGGGATGTAAAGACTTGTTAGACATTCACAGTCCATATTCCCCAAATATCCTTACATAGTTTTAACACTCCCTTTGCTATTTTTGAGGTGCTGCTTATGTATCTCTGACCTGAATGTAACAGAACTCCTCTTTTCCCCTTTTTATATTTATTCAAATTTTCTCCACATTTTAATTTTTTTGGTACCAGAGATTAAACTCAGGGGTACTCAACCACTGAGCCACATCCCCAGCCCTACTTTGTGTTTTATGTAAAGACAGGGTCTCACTGAGGTGCTTAGTGCCTCCTCGTTGCTGAGGCTGGCTTTGAACTTGCGATTCTCCTGTCAGCCTCCACATTTTTTTCCTGATGACATAAAAAATGTGATTTGCTCAGATTGCCAACATTATACAATGTAACACACTTCTCAGTTTAGGCAAAAGAAACAATAATCTTTGTATAGTCTTGGAAAATGTGTATTATATCCATCTGTCATAGATACATCTGTCAATGGAAGAAAATCTCTACTGCCCACAGAAAGCACCCCCTTTTCCTTTGCTTTGCCAAGGATGCTTTTTCTTCTCACTTTGGTTGCTTCTGGAAGTTTGTTTTTTTTCCCAGAGGTCCACCAGAGGCTAAACATAGCCAAATAATTAGGAAAAAAAATATGAAGAATTACTAAGCAAACCACAGCATTCAACTGAATTTTCCAATATGAAGTATTGTATAAAAAATAGTTACAATTTTCCAGGCTATTTTCTCTGACCTATCCAGATGCATCTGCATTAAAATCAACATGTCTTCTGCCCCTATAGGCACCTCAGCAAATGAAAGGCAAATACTTTTTCCTTCAAATGCCATTGTCCTAATATTATGCTTGCAACACAATTACAAGTGCTATTGCTTTTGGGCTTTAGTACTACTCTAGTACTTTAGTTCATGAGTATCTTCTTCCTTTTTATTTATTTATTTTTTCAAGTCACCATTGCTTCAGAAGGAAGGAAAATCAGTTTTGAGATTCATGACATTGCTACATATTCCTAGGCATCACAGTAAACATCTTTCCTACACTGTGCTTGTTTTCTTGTTACCTGTCTATGCTCTACTTCATTGCTTCTATATCTTATTTTCAACAGCATTCTCTTAGGCAAATTTTCTCTATTATCTTTCTGAAGAAGTCAATCTATTTTCATCTTCCCTTGTCAGAGAAAACAAATGGACAAATTTTCAAAGAATGTTACTTTGTCTAGCCTTTGTATTTTCTTTTTACATTTCATAGAAAAACTTTCTTTGTAAAACCAAGTCTTCAATTTCCTAATTCAACTCAGAAGTGGTCAGGATGTGCTCTTCTGTAAACAGAGAATGAGATTTGCAATTGTTTTGGAAAAACAGTTGGGAGATTTGCAAATGAAATAATTTCCTCCTTTTTATTTTGTTTGTTTTTCAGATATTTCCTTTAGAAAATAAGGGATCTATTTTCCTGAGGTCCTGGAGAAACCATTTGAACAGTAATTGTCAGGGAAGGAAGGAGGGAAAGGAAAAGATAAGACCGTGGAATGAATCTGACATAGTTTTTCTGTGTATATATATGAATATACCACAAAGAATCTCACCATTATGTATATCCACAAGAAATTAATTTGAAAAAAATAACTATGGATAAATGGCAAAAAGATCAATAGAGGGAATGGAGCAGGGGATAAGGAGAAGGAAGGGGAAGGAGAGGTACAGGGGTCTGAATTAGAACAAGATATAGTCCATGCTCATATAATTATGTTAAAATAGATTCTCTTGTCATGGATAACTAGAAAAGACCAATAAAAAAAACTTGAATGTAGATACAAATCGGATCTTGTGGATATCATTTCAGGGTAGGTCGGGGAGGCTGTGGGGCCTCAAATACCCTATTTCTATCAGCTCTCAGATGACATCCCTGGTGCTCATCTGGAGACTGCATTTTCCGTAGCAAGGCTGCAGAGCATTTCTGCTTTGCAAGTGAAAAACTTGAATCCTAGAGTGTTGCATGAGATAACCAAATGTTTTCTATTGGTTTATTATATAATTTAGAATTTCAGGGTTCCAAAACAGAAAGAACATTCATTTTCCTGTGCAGGCCTGTGAAGAGTTGGATGATCCAAGTTTTCTGCTTCTTGAATCCAGTTCCTCTTACCTTTCTCTGTGTGAGTGAGTGGATTCAGATTCTTTCCTCATCATAGAGTTTTCCATCAGTTATTCATCAACAAAATTGACATTGAAGAAAACTGAAATACAATAATTTTGAAATTCAAGTCTGTAATTTTCCTTAATCTCAGAAATGGAGGTTTATGAAAAATAAACAAATTAATCTCAGAGTAATCACAAACTATTTGATAGCAAAGGCAGGCATATTTTATACCAAAAGTTCATTGTTATATTTAAATATGAGTTTTTTTAAATAAATGAGCTTTGCAGTGGTACATAAAATACATACAATAAAACAGATGGGATTAGACATTGATGGTGCAGAAATTAATTTTCCTTGATGATTCATTTTGCTGGCAGGGAAAAACTAGCAATTTAAAAACATGAATATTGTTCTCAGTGACTTAAAGGAAACATTGCCATTTGAAAATGAGAAGTTCTTGAGCTGAGAATAATTTCCTATTGACTGACTTAGTGCCCAGTCTCTAGGTTTTCTATTCTGTGTGTGTGTGTGTGTGTGTGTGTGTGTGTGTGTTTGCATGTGGTTAGGCAAAGCCCTGCTTACTCCCTTGTTACTCAATGTATATCCTTTTAGAATATTTTGGCTGTTCAATGGGGATAATTTCATCAGATGAAGTATAAATGCCCTCTGTCTATGCTACATGGAATTGATAGTACTCTGAACCCAAGAAAACTTGGTAGTTGGCATTTGTCCATTCACCAGTAAATGACACATAGTCTTTGTTATAAAACATGAAGGTTAATAAGAGACATTTCCAAAAGGGACAATTCATTTGTCATAGAGAACACAAAATTCACATCTCTGGGTCAGTGTGGTATCATGAGTGATGTTGGAAGGAAAAATGATTTTGGTGAGTGAGAACTGAGACACTCAGATAAATATAATGAATGAGGGGTAGTTCAAAGATGAAAAGGCAACCTTAATGCAAAGGTCAAGTAGGGAAGATCAGCAAGAACAGAGTAACAAAATAAAGAAAATCTTTAGAAAATAACCACAGGCAGGAACATGTCAGAACCATGGTTATTCAGCTATTATAAGTGAATGGCTTTCCTAAGGATGAATGAGGGATCTTAACCTGAGTATCAGGGAGATCAGAAAATGCTTTTGAATTGTATCAAAACTTGTGTTTATAGGTTCATTTTGCTATGGAGACTGTCTATAATTTTTAAGATTTTTCTTTTCTTTTGAGATGGGGTCTAGTTATGTTTCCCAGAATGGTGTCAAACTGCTAGGTTCAAGTGAGCCTCCCACCTCAGCCTCCCAACTAGCTGGGAATACAGGTGAACACTGACACACTCAGATCTTAATAGATTCTTAAAGGGGCTTGTGACTACAAAAAATTAAGGTTCAATGCTTTTCAGTAAAATTCAGTAATTCAGAGGGTTTAGTGAAGAAATATTCACTGGTGTCATACGCACTTTGATTTAATGTTTGAAATTATCCTAATGTGCTAAAATGTAGAGAAATCAACATGTCTTGCTCTTTTACAGTAAGTGGAGTTGAGTTTATGCCTAAAACTTCAGGTCTTTGTACTTAAGATAAACCAGTTTAGCTCTTTAGATAATTTGTATAAATGTGATATCTGTGAACATTGCACAAGTATGAATTTCAGAAATGAGAAAAGGATTCATTTATCACCATGATCAAGGTCCATGAATATGAGGCATGTTACATGTTTACATTATAAATTTGCTGCAGTCAAGAAGTAGTTTTTTGAAGGATCTCCATACATACATATATGAGTACACCACAGTGAATCTCCACATCATGGATAACCACGGACTGGGATCCTAGTTGGAATAAGATAAACTCCATGTTTGTGTAAATATGTCAAAATATGCTATACTGTCATGTATACCTAAGTTAAAAAAATAAAATAAAATACATAAATTTATTTAGGGATATTAACCCCTAAAAATAAATAAATAAAATAAAGACATTGTTAATATGAAAAAAAAAAAAAGAAGTAGAAGTTTTAGGGTTATAGTGTTGACATAGAAAAAACTACAACAGAAGGTAAAATATTGTTCTGAATAGATAGAGGGGTTTGTTTTGCCTCATTATAATTAACTTGCTTGATTTATCTGAATAACTTAATAGCAAAGAAATACAAATTTATGCCATTTTTAAAAACTCTTCTTCTGGCCAAACCTAACCCATTAAAGTACATTTTATTAATTTATTTGTTCAAGAAATATTTCTTGAAAGCTAACTTACCATTGTTTTTAACTCTAGTGGGTTGAGAAAGGAATAGTTCAGTAAGTAAAATCACTGCTTCTTCCTGAAACAGCTTACAGTTTACTTGTGGAGAGCACCATGTACGTTAACTAACAATATGTGGAAGGAAATGATTGCTATCTTGGTGCAACGAAAAGCAAGTGTAATGGCATTTCATGCAATGCTGGCACTCTATGGAAAGATTCTATGAATTAGGAAGTTGGAGAATGAATGGCATTTGATCATTGTGTAAAATATGTTCTTTATTTCTAAGTTATTTGCTAATATTTTGTACTCATAAATTGGTAAAATTTTGTATTTCTATTTCTGAATCTTTTTCTTTCTTCTTCTTTTTTAAAATTTGGTACTAAAATTGAAACCAGGGTGCTTTACCACTGAGCTACATCCCAATTCTTTTTTTTCTTTAAAAAATAATTATTACTGCTTTGTAATTATACATATTGTTGAGGTTCATTTTGAGACAGGGCTTTGCTAAGTTGCTGAGGCTGGCCTTGAACTTGAGATCCTGCTGCCTCAGCTTCCCAAATCTTTGAAAGAACTAAGTTTCTCTCTCTGTCTGAGGTTATGTGGTATGGTTAGGGAGTTAATTACATATATATTTGTAATAGAAATGGCATGCCACTTTTGTAAAGAAGGAAGATTAAATATAACCTTGCCTTGGAGAAATCTGTTGATCTTGATGCAGTGTAACAATGCTGGAGAATAGTCTAAGATATGATAAAAAATTATAATTTAAGCTTGGCTTTTATATTAATTCAGAGTGGGAGAGAGTATTTTCAGAAAAAGGATAATGGAATCAATAAGTCTGCCTATCTGGCCTAGGAATTTCCTTTTGCACACTGGTCAAACTATGTCAATATAAAATGTATTTACTCTCTTTCAAAATGTCAATATATGTTAAGTTAATTATCTTTGAGTTTGATTTGATTTCACCACCCATGCTTTCTTTAGGCTCAGATTACAGTGATCATGTGACATCTTTATCAGCTAATGAAAGAAGGGTTAGTGTACCTTGCTTTGTTGTGCTGGACTATATGGTGCAAAATCAGCAAAAAAATTACAATAGTCTTCAAGGGGCAGATGATCTTCAAAGCATTGGAACAGACTTTTTTCTTCTCACTAAATCAAAAATTTTCCTGTTGTTGAACTTGGGCAGAAAGAAACAGACAGAACTCTGCTTTTCAGGTACGTATTGAGATCTTCACAGGAATTATATTTGCACATGGCAATAAAAAAACCTGGACTATCCTATATTTTATGGGTAATAATATGTCTGAAGTATCAGAAAATAAGTAATATATTAAAAATTGACCTTGAATTATGTACTGAATTTGTACTAGAACTTTTTGGCTGAACTATATGAGAAGCTGCGATTCAAGTAACTTGATTTTTCTGCTTCTTAGAAACAACAGAATAATTAATGATTATACATGATTACTTTACCTGTGCTCATCCCACTAAGGCATTAATACTAATCAGCTTAGAATCATTAATCAGAAATATGGTATGTTCTTTGAAAAATCAAACTTACTATCAATCTTAGTGTTTTATTGCACATAAACACATTTGGTGTTTGTATTAAAAGCTTTTCCCAATGTGACAGAATAAAATACTATAATCACTAATAGCTTCTAGAAAACACATGAAACAGTTTTGGAAACAAAGGTAGGGTATTCATTTAAAAGACTATCGGACTGCTTAGGATCAATATAGGTAATATCTCTCTGTTCTCATAGATAACATAAACTACTTACAATGACAAAAGCAAAAAGATACCATTAGGACCATAGCTGCTATGTTTAGTCAGATATAACACTGAATCATGCATTTTAATTGTGAGTTTCTATTGAATGGTTGAAATTTAGCCACAGGAGTAAGTCTATTTTGATCATTTTGGTAAGACAATTCTTTATTTTGAGGCAGTGAGAATTGAACATCTTTATCTGAACATTTCCTCAGGACAGATAGGGTTTTTCATTGCTCTGTGAATTCTCACTAGATTAGAACATCACACTGAATTCTTCCATTTAGCAGAATGTCTCTGATTTTTCATTTAACTTCTCAGGGATTCAGTTTTTCCTTACTTTAAGGTGAGAAAGTTTAAACATCATGATCTTAAAGGACCATAGTTGTCCAAAATATAGACACAAAAAGCAAGATTTGCTAAATAGGTGTGTGTGTGTGTGTGTGTGTGTGTGTGTGTGTGTATGTGTATGAAAGCATATGTTTGTGTGTGTGTGCATGTTTTCTGGCTAGCACAATAATTCTTAGAAATGTTGCCAGGGAGAATTTCTAAGTATTTAAAAAATGCACATATCCCATATACTTGTGAAGAAATTAGAGAAATAAACATTAAGAGAACGTCTAGTTCTTAAAAGAAATAAATAGCATTTCCTATGGATTCTAAGAAGCAATTATGAGGATTATTATAAGTTATTCTAAAAAACATTGTATAATCTTGACTGATTACAAGTATGATTTTAAATTTTAGAAATATACACAGTGTCATAGCTCTTTGATTTTTTATATTCTTGAATATTAAAAACCCAATTTTGAATTTTAGTAATATACATAGTGTTGCAGCTGCTTGAACTGAAAGTATCTCTAACAAATCATCTGCTTTAGCAATACTTCTGACAAGAATTAATGTCCTTATTGTCTAGTATGCAACTGATGCTCTGAGAGGTTAAGGGGCTGTCCATGTTTGCTTATTTAATAAATGGAGGTGAGGAAGCGAAGACTCCTGGTTGCCTGATTTGGTGTTCATTCTGTTACCCAGCCTGTCTCTCAGACAGAATAATTAATTCCCACTATAAGCAAGAGTAGATGGTTGGTATAAATGTTGAGAATAGAGACTGAAGGGACCAGTAATGATATTCTCAGTCCAAATATTTAAAGTACAGACACTGGGTAGGAAGACAATATTTTGACTGAGTACTAGCTCTAAATGGGGAAGAAACTACTCAAAACCATTTGAAGAAGAGTACAACTACAAATAGGAACATTAGTTTTTGTAACTGAATATATAGTCTTAGCAGATATGATCCTATAAAGAAGCAGACATTTGCCCAGATAAATAAATCAACCCTAGAGAGTGTAGATGCATATGTTACATAAACATAACTCAGTTACAAAATCTGTTTCAATTGAGGCATAATTGGCATATTGCAAAACTGCATGTTCAAATTATACAATTTAATGTTTGGCATGTGCATATATCCATAAAACCATTACTGTCACAAGGACAATAAATATATTGTTTACCACCCAAATTTTTCCTCTTCATTCCCTCTGCAAATAGGCAAAATCTTATCTGCTTTTTGTCATCATCTGTTTGCATTTTCTAGACTATCATATAAATTGTATATTAGAATAGATTATCTTTTTGTCTATAATTTACAGAGTATAATTGTTTGAGATCATTTATGTTGTATATATTCATGGCTGGTTTTTTTAAATCAATAAGTTATATTACATGTTGTGAACGTAATTGTGTTTAATCCTTCACCTGTTTATGGATATTTGGTTTGTAGTTTCATGTTTCTACAAGTAAAACATCTATGAACATTTGCATATAAGTTTTTTATATATGATTTTGTTTTACTTTGGTACATAAATGTTGTGTGGACAAGCAGCTGGCCTGCCGCATATGTGGCATATGTGAAGGGCCCTTAAGCTTAGCACACTAAGCTGCAGAACAACTGTTCCAGCATATTACAGTCGGCACACTGACACAAGTTGGCCTGATCACCATGGCTACAACCACAACTGCAGTTTCCACTGCTTGCCTAGCACCTGCCAACCTTAATCTTTAAACTGATTGGTTACTCCACTGTTGCTGTGCCTGCCTCCCTTGTCCTAAAAGAGACTGTATATATAGATTTACAAATGCATAATAAAGTAGACTGTATTCTCTGAAGTATTTTCCAGGAGTGTTTGTTCTCCACAACACCATCCTCTCTGCTGTTCGCAGGGCTTGTCCACCAAGAGCCCCTACAAAATGTCTGGAAGAGGAATAGTTGACTCATGAGGTAAGTATATTTTTAGCTTTCTGAGAAAGTGTTGAATTCTTCCAAAGCAGTTGTAGCAATGTGCATTCTCTGAGCAGTGCATGAGAGTTCCAGTAGCTCCACAAGCACATGCCAATGCTTTTATTGTTAGTCATTCTAGGAGGTATGTAGTGGCAGCTTATGGTTTGAATTTGCATTACCCTAATTACTTATGGTTTTGAACATTTGTTCATGTGCATATTTGCAAACAATATATTGTCCTTCTTAAGTATCTTTAATTAAAAAAATGGCTTTTCTTCAGATTGAAATTTTAAAAGTTCCCAAAACAAGTCATTTTCTAGATGTATGCTTTGAAGAAGTTGTTTCTCTTGTAGCTTTTCCTTTTAGACAATAAAGTGTCTTTCTAAGAGAAGTTTCAAATTTTGTTGAAGTTTTCTTTTTTCTTTTTTTATAGATTGCACTTATGGAATCTAACCCAAGTTCATGGTTTTCTGTTAAAATTTCTAGATTTTATTTTCCCCTTTAGAGTTATGGTCAAATTGAGATAATTTTTACATGATTTAAGGTATATGCATATGCACATACAATTTCTCTAGAATTATTTGTTGGAATAAAATTATATTTCCTCCACTGAATTGTCTCTTTTTAAAAAATCAATTGGTGTACATGTGTAGGTCTATTTTTTTCATATTATTATACTATTAACACATATTAATTGTACAACTTAATGTGTTTATGTGACATTTACAATCATGCATATAGAGTTTGATCATGCCCAGTCTCCATTCTCCTATCTCCTTCCCCTCTCTTTCTGCTTCCTTGTCCTCTTTCCTCCCTTCCCAGTCCATTAAGAGTTTTACTTTCAGATTTTTATTTTTGTTTGTTTGTTTATTTAGTTTCATCACATAAGAAGGAAAATGTGATATTTGTCTGTGTCTGGCATATTTTGGTTAGCATGTCTTCCCATATCATACATTTTCCTGTAAATAACAGAATTTCATTCTTCCTTATCACTGAATATTGGTCCATTGTGTAAATACACCATAATTTCTTTATTCATTGATATGTTGTTGGCCACATAGGCTGATGCCAAATCTTGGCTATTGTGAATAGTGCTCCAATAACAATGGGTGTGCAGGTTTCTATTTTATATGCTGACTTTATTTCTTAAGATAAATGTCGAGAAGTAGCCTTGATTATTTGGCAAATCTATAGCATAGTGGCTATGCTGTTTTACATACCTATTAATAGTGTATATGTGTTCATTTTTGTCCACAATATCACTATCACTGGTTTTTTGTTTTCTTGATAATAGCCATTCTAAATAAGGTAAAATGGAAACATGATGTAGTTTTGATATATATTTCCCTGATGGCTAAAGATACTAAGGATTTTTTCATGTAATTATTGTTTGTGCTTCCTCTTTTGTGAAGTGTCTATTCAGAAAATTTGCCCACTTATTAATTAGAATTTTTTTCTTCGTATATTCTGGGTATTAATTCTCCTTCAGATAAATAATTGGCATTGATTTTCTATCATTATGTAGGTTTTCTCTTCATTATGTTGGTTATTTCCTTTGCAGTGTAGAAGCTTTTTAATTTGATGTAATTCCATTTGTGAATTATTGCTTTTCTTTCATGGGCTACTGGAGTCCTATTCAGGACATAATTGCCTGTACTAATATCTAAAAGTGTTTCCCTGATGTTTTCTTCTAGTAGTTTCAAAGTTTCCAAGTCTTATAATAAGGTCCTTGATACAGTTTTAGTTTATTTTTGTACAGAGTTAGAGACAGTGGTCAAACATTAAGCCTCTGCCTAGGAACATCCAGTTTTTCCTACAACATTTATTGGAAAGACTCTTTTCTCCAAAGTATGATTTTGGTACTTTTATCAAGAATCAGTTGGCTAAAGATACATGGATTTATTTTTGGATCCTCTATTCTGTTCCATTGGTCTTTGTGTCTTTTAATGCCAATTTCACGTGCTTCTGTTCCTATGGCTCTGAAGGATGTTTTGAAGTCAGTTATTGTGATGCCTCCAGCATTTCTCTTATTGTTCAGAATTCTTTGGCTATTTAGGATCATTTATGTTGCCAAGTGAAATTTAGTACTATTTTCTCTAGGGGTTTGTGACAAATGTCATTGGTGTTTAGATGGTCATTGCATTGAATTTGTAGATGGTCTTGGGTGGTTGATTCAATTCATTAACATGGGAGGTCTTTTCACCTTCTAGTTGCTTTAATTAGTTTTTTTTCAGTGACGTGTAGTTTTCATTTAGAGGATTTTCACATTCTTAAGTTTATTCTTTTGTATCCTATTTTGTGGCTATTTAAATGGGATTATTTTTCTGATTTCTTATCAAACTTTTTATTGATGTATAGATAAGTTACTGTTTTGTATGTTGATTTTGTATCCTCTACCAGATTTGTCAGTTCTGAAGGTCTTTGGTGGAGACTTTAGAATTTTCTATGTATGGAATCCAATAAGTAGATAATTTGATACTCTCTTTTTCTATTTATAAACCTTTTATTTATTTTTCTTACCTGATTTCTGTGGCCAAAATTCTCTAGTACTATATTAAATAAGAGTGATACAAGTGAATATATATGTCTTGTTTCTGATCTTAAAGGAAATGTCTTCAGTTTTTTCCCTCCTTCATTATAATGTAGGCTATGGGTTTGTCTGTCATATGCAGCTATTATAATGTTGACGTATGATCCTCCTGTAACTAATTTAAACAGCGCTTTGATCATGAAAAGTTGTTGAAATTATCAAATGCTTTTCTGTATCTATATTAAAATGTAATTTTTAATCTTTGATTCTATTTATGTCATTTTAAAAATTTATTGATATGTATATGCTGAACCATTCTTGCATCCCTGGAATAAGACCAATTTATCATGATGTATGATAGTTTTAGTGTGTTGTTGAGTTCAATTTGCAAGTATTTTTTTGAGAATTTTTGCATATATGTTTATCAGAGACATTGTTCTATAGTTTTTTTCTTCTTTCCTTTTTTTCTGTTATCATTATCAGATTATCAATGACAGTGTAATACTGGATTTGTAGACTGAGTTTGGGAAGTTACCTTCCCTTTGAATTTTGTGGAGTAATTTGAGATGCATTGGTGTTAATTCTTCCTTAAAATTCAGGTAAACTTCAGCAATAAATTCATCTGGTCCTGAGGTTCTTCTTTGTTGGAAGACATTTTGTTCTGTTTCATTTTCATTTCTCTTTATTGACATATTTAGACTTTTAAAAATATTCTCTTGATTCAATTTGGTAGGTCTTCTGTGTCTAGAAATTTGCTCATTTCTTCTATAGTTTCCAAATGACTAGCATTACTTTTTCAAAATATTCCCTAATGAGTTTTGGATTTCAGTGGTACCTATTGTATTGTCTTCTTTTTCAAAATCTCTAATTGCTCATTCACATCCTGCTTGTATTTCTTAATTCATTCAACCATTTATGTATATTCTCTTGAATTTTATTGAGCTTTCTTTTTTAGTTGTTTGTTCAGCAAGTCACTCATTTCTATCTCTTTGGAATCTGTTACTATGGAGTTATAAACTTTTGGAGGGAACATTACCTTGGTTTTTCATATATCTTCTTTTCCTTTATTGATATTGGCAGATATGTAGGGATCTTTTCCACATTTTTGTAGTGTCCTTGTCAGTGCATGGTCATCTTATGTCAATATGACTTTGAGTATTGATTTCTTATATAATGTTTAATTTATGTCCAACTGGACTCTGTAATCTCCCTGAAGCTTTGTTTTTGTTATTCATGGGTTTGGGTACAGAGTGTACAATATTAGAATCAGAAAGATCCAGTCTCTCTGCAAACCTTATAAGATTGGGGATACTCTGGTATTCAGGCAGATGTGATTTTAGCAGCAGAATATATAGAGGCTGTCCTCTGTGGTCACTCCAATTATGCAAGTGGTAGCCCACATCAGGAATTGGGGATTTCCAGAGACACTGATGATGGAGTCTTTTTCAATTGAAAGTCATTCTGATGCTGATTTCCCCAGTTGTTTTGAAGGGCCCTCTACTCTTATCCTCTAATTGGAGACTAGTGAAGATCTGGGTACTTCATGGAGAGGGGCAGGGTCTAGAATCACAGCTCTTCCTTTCTGGGAGTTCATCTTCAATCTTATGAGGTCTATGCAATCAGACCAGTGCAGCTGCAACTGATGTTGAGGATATGTGCAGATGTGCCGTAAAAAATCACTATGCTTTATCTATCTTTAGTTATCACAGTGTGTAGTACTAGGAGCCTGGCTTCAGCATAACCCTCGATGTGCCTGCATAGGGATGGGTAAAGAGCTGGAGGCTTATGCCCCCCCTTTTCTTTTTTAAAAAATTAAAAAAAAATTGTTGATTATTATTATTTTTTAAAAAATATTTTTTAGTTATACATGGACACAGTGTCTTCATTTTGTTTTGTTTATTTTTTTTATGTGGTGCTGAGGATCGAACCCAGTGCCTCACACATGCGAGGCAAGTGCTCTGCCACTGAGCCAAAACCTCAGCCCAGAATTGTTGATTATTTTTTATCTTTATTTTATTTATTTATTTTTATGTGGTGCTGAAGATCAAATCCAGTGCCTCACATATACTAGGCAAGTGCTTTACCACTGAGCCCCAATCCCAGCTCCTCCCTTTTTCTTTAAGTGGAAGTGTCCACCAGGTTTCAAGCAGGATTCCATGGTGGCCAGAGTTGGGCTTAATTTTTCTTAGCTGAAGTGGGAGTGCAACCTGGACGCTGAGCACCCTGTCAATGTGAATAATGCTCCAGGCTTAATCCCCTGCACTGGAAAAAATTAAAGATAATATATTACAACACTAAAAATAATTATAGGTAAATAAAATAAAAAACAAGCCAGGCACAGTGGCAGGTGCCTGTAATCCCAGCACTTTGGGAGGCTGAGGTAGGAGGATTGTGAGTTCAAAGACATCCTCAGCAATGGCGAGGAGCTGAGCAACTCAGTGAGACCCTGTCTCTACATAAAACACAAAATAGAGGTGTGACTCAGTGGTTGAGTACCCCTGAGTTTGGTCCCCAGTACCAAAAAAAGAAAGAAAGAACAGGAAAACATTAAAACTAGAAAAAATAAAGAAGGAACAAGAAAGAAAGAAGAAATCAAATTGGAAAATATAAAAAATGCAATAAAATACAATACAATAAAAATAAGAGAAACAAATTGTTTAAAAAAAATAGAAAGGTAGAAGAAAAGAATGAATAAAATTCTTCTTAGCCAAGATGCTGAGAAAAGCAAGTGAGGATGGCTGATTGTGGGCTCTGAGAATCTCCTCTTCTCCCTGTGTTTTCTGAGGTCAGAAAAAGTGAGGTATATTGGGTAGTAGGTTACGGCTACAGCTTATTGATATTTCTCTCATTTCTAGCCAAGCTATTTAGGGAAAAATGGAGGTTGTGCTAGGCATTTGTTGCCTCGTAGGTTAGGATAGGACAGTGTATATTTGTTTCTGGAAATTTTTAGTTTGCACATCTGGGGACATGGTAAATATGTGCGTCACAGTGGATGAGACTTTCTAAATTTGGGTGGATTGCAACTGGTTCCAGACCTGTATTTGCTTCGGAGGTTTTTAATCTATGTGGCTAGAGGTGTAGCAAATGCCAAATCTTCTGAAGGCACAGGAGCAATTGAACCACCAAGTTCTGTGCTGGAAGGGGAGTTGTGGAAACCAACTGATCTGGTACCCTAAACCTTAATGACTTTGGATCTGGTTCCTCTGAAAAACCAGAAAAAATAAAGAAGGAACTTACAGCTAATGTCTTTGCCATAGAGGGCAGATTTGCTGAAACCATGGGTTTCAGAGGGCATTGCTCCCACTTCTCTCCTGGTCCCAACCTGTGTTTCCTGCAGCATAAAATCCTCAGTGAAATTGAGTGAAAGACACTGTTCCATGCCAAGAGCGCAATATGTTTCTGTTGCCTGGCCAGTCAATAGAGTGGGAATGAACAGAGACCTTGTGATATGTTTTTGCCTGATTTTCTGACTGCTAAAGCAGTATAATCTCAGATACAAAGACCCTTATCAAGATGGCTCCTGGCTATAGCACTCTAAGAGTTTGCTGAGAGATGCAGTAAAGTTTCTTCTCTAAAAGTAGCTTGTGCAGACTCCAGGCCACTTTTTTATTTAAGTGGTTTGCCTGCAGGTTCATAGCCTTTTGCACCATGCTGTGACCCCGTTTTAGTCAGCTTGTTCCCTGCTGCAACTAAAAGATTCAACCAGCACAATTGTATGAGGAGGAGAAGTTTATCTGGGGCCTCATGGTTTCAGAGGTCTCAGTCCATGGACAGCTGGATCCATTCCTTGGGGCTCAAGGTAAGGCAGGATATTATGGCGGAAAAAGTGTGGTGGAGGGAAGCAGCTCACATGGTGATCAGAGAGCAGAGAGAGAGAGAGAAACTCCACTGGCCAGATACAAATATATACCCCAAAGCCACACCCCAATTCCTACCTCCTCCAACCACACCCTACCACTTCAGTTACCGCTCAGTGAATCCCTATCAATCACTGATTGGGTTAAGACTCTTACAACCTAATTGTTTCTCCTCTGAACCTTTTTGCATTGTCTCAGACATGAACTTTTGAGGGACACCTCACATCCAAACCATAACAGACTCTTTTTCTCTTTCAACTTTATCCCCATGGAGGGGAGAGTCTCCTCTTCCAACTGAGGTGCTTTGTGGTAGGTGCTGGGATATTTTGCTTCTCCTGTCTTATCTTTCTCCATAGTCTTTGGATTTCACCAGGATTTGTTTTCTCTGATGTCATTTTCCAGTGGTCCCCCATGGCCCCTCACTTCCCTAAGGAGTGACACATTTATTGCTTTGTTTCTGTTGCATGCAAGACCAGACAAGTGCTGGGTGCTTCTATTCTGCCATCTTCCCAATCATGTGGGCCTGTTTTTATTTTTTTAACAGTCAATATTTTTTCCTTGATCTATTTGATATCAAATATCTAGACTAATCCAACACAGCACTTCTATTTTAAAAATTTTCTTCATTATCCCCAACTTTTTTTTGAGGTACATGTGAAAAGTAAAAAAAAGTCATATATATTTAAGGTCTACAAGGTGCTGTGATCTACATATACATTGTGAGATGATTATCAAATCAAATTCATCAAAACCTTTATCTGCTTACATAATTACCATTTGTGTGTGTGTGTGTGTGTGTGATGAGAACAATTAATATGTACTCTCAGCAAATGTGTAGTATATAATACAATGTTGTTAACCATAATTAGCTTACTATACAATACCTCTCTAGATGCATTGTATCTTTGAATCAACATGTCCCCAGCCCCTGGAAAACACCAGTCTGTTCTCTGCTTCTATGTGTTTGAATTTTTTTCAATTTTCATATGTAAGTGAGATTCTATAGTATCTGTCTTTCTGCTGGCTTATTTTACTCAGTATAATGGCCTTCAGATTCATCCATGTTGTTGCAATGGCCAAGATGATCTTCTTTTATGGCTAAAAAATATTCAATTATGTATATATGTATCTGTTATTTTGCAAACATGCACACACAGACATATGTTTACCTCACCTTTGATTTATTTATTCATTTGTCAATAGATGTTTAGGTTATTTTTACACCTTATATCAAATAATGTTGCTACGAATGTGGAGGTGCCGCTATTTCTTCAAAACACTGATTTCATTTCCTTAGGGTATATTTCCAGAGGTAAGATTTCTGAATCATGATAGAAATATTTTAATATTTTGAGGAACCTACATACTATTTTCTGTAATGGTTATATGTGGCACTTCTCAATGCCTATAGTTTATGATAAGCCCCCAAATCAGACAATGATCATCCTCCACGTTTTTTCTTCTTTTTCTTCATTTTTTAAAACCAAAGTTGATTTGACTAGTCTAAGTCTTGAATTTTCACATGAACTTTAGAATTAGATTATCAGTTTCTATAAAAGTCTGTTGAGATTTCACTTGGTATTATAATCATAGTAATTATATAATGGTAGTCAATGTGGGAATAATCGACTTTAATATTGAATCTATTTATGAGGTTAATATCAAAATATACTCCATGAAGAGGTGTATTTTTTAAAATATCACTCAGCAATCATTAGTAGTTTTCAGTACAGATCTTTAGCATATTTTATCAGATTTCTCTCTATTTCATATTTTTAGTGCTGTTTCAAATGGTATTATTGGTTTCTTTAAATTTAGTTTCCAATTGTTCACTTTTAGCATATAGAAAAGCATTTAATCTTTTAATCTTCATTTTCCATCTGCAAGCCAGAAGCTCAGTCAACTTTGCTAAATAATAAACTCATGTATGAGTTCAAGTAGTTTTTTGATTATAGTTTATATTAGTTTTTCTCCATATATTATAATGTTGTCTGTGAATAAAGACATTTAAATTCTTCCTTTATCACAAAAATATGGTCTTTTATTTCTGTTTCATGCCCTATTGCACTACAAAAATCCTCCAGTTCAATGTTGAGAAGAGATTTTGGCAGTGATTTTTAGAAGTGATTTTTGTCTCTTATCTTAGAGGAAATGCTTCCCATCACCAACAAGGATAATGTAAGCAGTCACTGTATCATGCATTCTCTTTATTAAATCAAGGAAGTTTCCTTTTCAGGTCTTCCTCTACTTTCTCATGTAAGAGTACCAGACATCAGATTTAGGGTCCACCTTACCACCAGGATGCTCTCTTTATGAGATCCCTAAATTAATTATATCTGCCAAGACAAGATTTCCAAGTAAAGTCACAGTCATGAAAAACAGAAGTTCAGATTTGAATACACTTCTGGGAGACCACTAGCAACCTTAATTATAATTCATATGCCATAAAATTCATCCTTTTAAAGTGTATAATTCAATGGATTTTAGCATAGTTACAGGCACACAATTGCACAAATAGTAACATTAGCTAATTCAAAACATTTTTATCACTCCAAGAAGAAAGCTTTTGTCAATTTTGTCTTATTTTTTTGAAAAATATTTTTATAATTACATAATTTGTTCTATAATATTTTTCTTTTGGTATTGTAAAAATGCTGCTTTATTACCTTTCTGCCTGTATTTCTTCTGAAAAGTTAAACTGCTATTCTTATTTCTGTCTTCAAAACTTTTCCCATTGTTAATTGATTATAGTCATTCATGTTTATGAGGTACAAGTGATGTTATAACATGAACACAATGTGGAATAAATAAATTAATTAGTGTATCAGTTAAAATACTTATATTTTATTGTGAGAATATTTGAAATATTCTCTTTTGGCAGTTTTGAATTGTAAAATACATTATTATTTACTAAATATGCTATGTTGTACAATGTATTCAAAGAAAAAACTTTATTCCACCTAATTGTGGTTTTGTCCACTTTGACATCATCTCCACATTTCAGCTACCATTAGACTCTAAATGTCTTTCTTCCCTTTGCTTCTGTTAGTTTGGTTGTTTTAGATTCCAAATATATAAATGAGAACATACACAATTTGTATTTCTATGCCTGGGTTATGTCACTTAGAATAATGTTCTCCAATTTCATTCTTTTTTTTTTTTTTTTTTTTTGTGATGCTGGGGATTGAACCCAGGGCCTTCTGCATGCAAGGCAAGCACTCTGCCAACTGAGCTGTATCCCCAGCCCTTCACTCATGTTTTTGAAAATGACAAATTTTATTTCTTTTTAAGGCAGAATATTATCCCATTGTGTGTATATACCACATTCATTCATTCACTGATGGAGACTTAGTTTGATTATATAACTGGCTACAGTGCTTATATTGTAATTAACACAGGCAAACAGATATTTCTTGGATGCATTTATTTTAAATCCCTTGAATAAATATTCAGAAATGGTATTACTGGATCACATATTTTAGTTTTAAAACTGCTTTTGAGAAATTATCTTTACCCCTGGTTTTGAACAATTGGAGTATGATATGCCTTTTTGTAGTTTTTTCCTATTTCTTGTGCTAGAGAATCAATAAATTGCTTGCATCTGGGAATTTGTAGGTTTTGTAAAATTTGAAAAATATTAATCTTTGTTACTTTACATATTTTGTTTATATACCCTTGCCTCTTCTAGCTACTTTAATCACACATATCTAACAAGTTATAAAGTTGTCCCATAGACCATTGATGCTTCTTACTTTTATCATATTGTATATATTAATATATTTATATTTATACATATTATCTGTTTTGTATAGTTTCTTTGATGTGCCTTCAAGTTCACTAATACTTTCCTCTCCCATGTCTAATCTGTCTTAATCATGTAATATGGAATTATCTGTTTAAACCTATGGAATACAGTACTGTTTTAATGTCCTTGTCTGCTAATTCTAACACTAGTTCCCATTATGTGTAGCATAACTGTTTCTCAGTATTCCTGATAGTCTTTAATTGGATGTTATACTTTCTGAATTTTACATTGGTGGTTATTGGATGTTATCAAACTTCTATAAATGCTCTTGTGATTTGTTCTTCAAAGTAATTGTTACTTAGAACAGTTTGATTATTTTGGATGTTATTTTAAATATTTGTTAGGACCAAATATCACTTACTTTAAGAATACTTGATGCAAGGGCTGGGGCAGTAGCTAAGTGGCAGAGAGCACTTGCCTAACATGTATGAGGCACTGGGTTCGATCCTTGTAAAAATACAAATAAAATAAAAGCATTCTATCTATCTACAACTACAAAAATTTAAAAAGAATATTTATGCAAGAAATTTTTGAATTTTCTATAATATCTTATGAATTACAGGATATTTATTCTGTCTGGTGGTAATGGCACTATTCCCAGCACTTAGCAATCACCAGGTACTGTTAACTTTAGTCTTACAGGTGATTCTTTTCCTGGCCTAGGCTTGTTTGCTCACAAACACATACTGCATCATACTCTCTTGAATACACTAGTGGAATCCATTACTCATTTCTATTCTGTTTCAGCATTGGGCGCTACTCTCTAGTACTCCTGGCTGTAAGCTCTAGCCATCTTGATTTCCCCATATTTTCAGCTTTGTCTCTGTAACTGAGAGCATCTACTATATCCCACTATGGGCAGCTCTCCTTAGTCAGCATGCTGGCAAATGTTAAGGCCCACTTCATCTGTTTTCTATTTTTTGGTGATCACTGCCCTTCATTGCTAAAATGAAGTGTCTTGAAATGTTTGGCTTCTTGTATTTTGTCTCTCTTTGTTCATTTCAGGTGGAAGAGTAAATATTATCCCTGTTGCTGTATTTTGAGACAAGAGCCAAAAGTTCATTTTTAAAAAAAGCAGTGTTATAATATTGAATATATTCAGGAAAATATAAAATGTTAAATGTACAACTCAATGAGTTATTACACAGTCACCCACACATAACCAGAATTGAGGTCAAAATAAACACATTACCAGTACCTAACTACCTTCCTTCCTACTCCTCTCTAAACAAACCAAAGGAAAACAACAAAAAATACTCAAACTTCTAACCATAACTTTATAAAATATAGTGGAATATAACTATGTAACAAAAATAATATATGTACATATACATGTATATTTTTGTGAACCAGCCTTATTTGTTCAGTATTATCTCTATAATATTCACCCATGTGATTACACATAGCAGTTTGTATATTTTCACTGCTGTATTTTACTCTATGAATATGCCACAATTTAGTTTTTAATTGTAGGAAATTTGGATTGTTTTCAGTTTTTGACTCTTACAAATAATGATGCTTCAAATATTTTGATATGTGATTTTGTCTACACACACACTTACAAATTTGGATATTTAGTATGAAATAGAATTGTTTCTTTCTGATTTTACATATATTAAATTTTAGTTGATGTTACCAAGTAATTTTATGTACTGGTTTGAAGAATTCACTTTCATGTTCCTACTTTCATAAGCAGTGTATGAAAACTTCAACCATTCAATGTTATTGTTAATTTTAAATTTAGTCATTCTGGCATACACATAGTAGTATGTAGTTGTGATTTTAATTTTCATGGACCAGATAGGAGGTAATGTTGATCACATTTTATATGCTTATTGGACACTTGAATATCTTCTTTTGTGAAATGCCTATTCTAGTCTCTAGCCCATTTTATCAATTATCTGCCTTTTCTTATTGACTAATAGAATTTATATATAAATTTGTGTATGTGTGTTTATCTATGCACTAACTGCAAATCCTTTAACATAGATGCTGCTAATACTTTCTTCCACTCTGTTTTACATTTTCAGTTTTTTAGTGGTGTTTTAGATGAAAAAATTTAATGTCATGTAATTATCAATCTTTTCTAATATGTTTAGTAATAATGACAAAAGAGAATCTTGCCTACCACTAGTTCATGAAAATGTTTTTATATGATGCATCTCAAAACATTTAATATTTTATAAATAGCACTTAGAATGACAATCCACCTGGAATTAATTTTCATGTATGTTCAAAAGCAAGAATCAATTTTTTAGTTTTTAACTTGTATATACATGTATATATAAAATTGGCTCAAACATTTATAACACCATCATTCTTTATTATTGCCTTTTCAATCAAGCATTACCTTTGTCACCCATCATGTGTCCATATATGTGTGAATCAATTTCTGGACCCTCTTTTTTATTATATTGATCTATTTACCTACTTTTGCAATGATACCATAAATACTATTTCAGCTTTACAATAAATCTTGGCATCTGGTAGAATAATCCTTTTGTTTCTTCTTACTGTTAATGGCTTAAACCAAATTACTACTTTCTAGTAAAGCCCCTTATAGATCATACAGCACTTGTGAAGATAAATCACAATATTTACACACATATTAAAATTTTTTAATTGCTTCTTTTCAAAATAATTTTCTAAATTTCAGAAGGTTAATGTTTGTTTAGTTTCTCATCAAGAATATATCAATAAAATAGTCTAGCACTAAAGATTGAGAAACCATTTATTTTTTCTCATGTTGCCCTTGGCATATTATAAGTAATTAACCTCCTTCTCAACCATTTTTAGCTTTAGCAATTGCTATTAGCATAATTTCTTATTAAAATATTCATAAGAAATATCTATTTATTCAAGTACCTTTTTGTGGATTTAAAAATCTATTATTTCACAACTAAATGGATTCTAAATTCTTAATATTTAGCAATGAGCTATGTATTAAGAAGATAATTAAATCTTTTTGATGACTTTGCCTATTAATGTAGAAGTACTGGGCTGGAGTTGTATTTCAGTGGGAGAGTGCTTGCTTCACACATGTGAGGCACTGGGTTCGATCCTCAGTGTGCTTAACTAGTCATAACAATTTGCTTTACTTCAATCCCTAACACTATCCACTTCCCTCCCCTCTTCACTCCTCCAACCTTTGTCCTCTACCCTATTAGTTTTCCATCTATTAATTTATTTTTTATTGGTGCACTATTGTTATACCTAAAAGTGGAATTCATTGTGATATATTCATGTGTGCACATAGCATAGTTTGGTCAATTTCATTCTTTAGTTCCTCCCCTTTCCCATCCCTACTCCTTCCCCCTCGATACCCTCTCCCTTTTCTATTTTCATGAGATCCCCTTTTTAAAAAAAAATCCTTAATTACTGTCTATCTTTTGCATATGAGAGAAAACATTTGACCCTTGACTTTTTGAGAGTGCTTATTTCACTTAGCATGATGTTCACCAGTTCCATCATTTTCTAGCAAATATTATAATTTCATGCTTTTTCATGGCTGAATAAAACTCCATTTTTATATATAAGTGGTTTTATTTTTATATTATAAATAGTATAATTTCATTTAAAATTAATTTATGTAATATATAAATTCAATTAAGAAACTTTCCCTGGAATGTAAAGGAGACCTAGAGGGAACATACCACACAGAATGGAAAAAAATAGAATGTCATTTTTCATACTCTGATATCATTAAAAATTTAATATGAAAAATGTAGGAATGACATGATTTCAAATCACAATACTTTAACTCAACTTTTATAAATCTCACACAATTAGGAAATTGTCATTTTTTCTTATTTTGCCATAGATTGATATAAAATTCTTTCAAGACTTTCACTGGTCTTTATGTAAACCAGCATCTGGGAATCAATGACATACATAACATTTTTTTTACTTGGTGACAGAATATGTACAAAATTTTCTCTTTTGGTAAATAGAAACAGTATGCTTAACTAGTCATGGATTTAGAGTGTTTGGTTATTCAAAATTTTGCCAATTATGATGTTTCTATTCAATGGCAGCCCCATACTAGGTGGTAGAAACAAAGACTAAAATATGAATTCTGGTCACAGGAGTATTATACATACTTAGGGGTTTGTAGCCAATTCTTTCCCACTTACTTTCTTGGCACTACATTTTATGTACAAGCAATCCCAACTTCTAGCTGAAACCACTGAAGCCTGACTTGTCAACTAGGCCTGAAATCAGGAAATACCAAGTAATGAATATGCTGAACCCAACCTGCCCTATCACTGGCAGCAAACCAAAGAATGATGAGATTTCATGAATAAATAGGCCAAATTCTTTGCCACTTAAGTGGAGAAACTTTGATGTATGCAGCTTCAATCTTTCTGGAACTTCAAGGTATCTACTTCAGTTTTCCACAGGAATAACTCATTTTGACAGTGTATCTTTTACTTTCTTGCTTTCCTTCCCTGTCTCAGCTCTGCTGCTTTCAGGAGTTTCCACCCTAAGAAAAGTACTGACACTGGAATCTTCCTTTGTCAGTATTTGATTTTGAGGAAACTCAAATAAGACAGTTACTGTGAATTACACTGTAAATTTTAAACTAAAACAACTACAATGAAACAACTCAATTGATATTGCTTAGTCCAGTTAAAAACTGACAGTAGGAGAAACTGAAGTTTATGCCTCAGCCTTGCTATTTAGTAGCTGCCTCACTTTGGGCACATCTTTTTGGTTTTCTTATATTCATTTTTTTCTTCAATTGTAAATAAGAATAGCAAAATCTTTCTTAAAATATTTTCTTAAATAACAATTCATTGACTATAAGTTACAAACAGAAGCTATAATATTAACTTCATTTTAGATTTATTTTTCTATCACAAATATTCATTTACTCTAAAAATATTATGAAATAAGACACATTCAGGAAATATCAAATGGAATAAAAATGGGTAAACTACAATGATCTCACTTCCAATTTTCCAAAATTTTTATTCCATTACTCTAAAGGAAACCACTGCTAATATATTATCACTAATTTGATATTATACCTGTACTTTGATCAGCTTTGATAATGTCTAATACTTTTCACTGTGAAATAAAAGAATTTTAACATCTTTCTAATAATGCTGAACTCCTCTTCAAAACATGATTCTTGATGTTTATAGTTTTAGTTTTCTTTGTTTAATTAAACCTTTCTTAATTCTTATTTACATAGTCCGTATTGATTCCAATTGTGAAACAGGAAATTGGCACATCTACTTTTATTTTTATCTCTTCTATTTCTTGTCCTGATTTTTGTTACATAAAAATATTTTTACATGGTTCAAGTTGAAGTCATTACATTCTGTTCTATAATTTTGAGAAATTATTCTGTCCTTCATTTATAAGTAGACTCTAAAAGCAGAAAAGTTCCGTGTACCTTTGATATTTGCCATGAGTATGCAAGTATTATTTACTCTAGTAGAGCAACTACTCATAGATTAAAAATAATTTCATACTATTAATTCTTTTTCATTAAAATATTATGCTACATACAGTCCTAACAGAACCTATTTATCAGAAGCAAGCTCCAAAAAAATGGAACTTTCATAGTTCTTGAGTGGCATATTGGAACTTATTCTTGTGTTTCATGTCATTTCTATACTTGGATTTTTTTATTCTTTATTCTGGAACATATATATGATTATTTCACTGTGATAGTGCATTTTAGAATTATTTTTCATGTCAGAAAATGCCCTCATATAGATCTGATAGTTCTCCTTGCACAAGTTCTAATGAAAATTTGATTTTATTTATTTTGAATGTTAGTGATGAGTTATTTAAGTTGATTATTTTAATTTTTTGTACTTTAAATTATGATTTATAAAATTTACCAGAATATTACTGCTGTAATTTTGTGTTTTTGTTGTTTTTATCCCCTATTCTGCTTGGTGCTGCATGGGCTACATCAGTCTACACACTTTTGTCTTATTTTTGGTTTTTTGGGCTCTAAAATCTTTTCCTAAATTATTTACCATTCATTAAATATTCATTTTTTTCCTATTATAAATTAAAACTTTGTGAGGTTCTAGGATTATAGCTAGGAAATGAGGCAAAAAGCTGCTTAAGAAAGCCATACCAACATAAAAGTCCTGCTCCATTGAAAACAGATCTCTGTTTAACATTTAACATTTAACAAATAGAAATAAAATAATTACTTTCGTGGGCAGGGAGGTGGAGGGGAGGGAAAAACTAACTATCTCTCTTCAATTAATTGCTTCTTTTATATGATATTATTTTAATTTTTTGTTTTATGGATAGACAATTATCTCTAATAGCATTGAGATCATTAAATGCAAATTTATGAAATTTTCTTCTGCTTCTTAAATGAGCATTTCTTCCATCAGTGTCATAAATTGTGCTGCTTGTTATCTTGGTCTTTTCTAACGTGATACTGATTTTCTTCAAATATCCAGTTACCTTTATTCATCCTATTTATGATTATGATGAAGTTGGTTGATTAATGTATGTGACATTTTCCTGTGATATGTGTGATTTCTTTGTTCGTTGGGCCTTTCCATTAAATGTGAGGGTGATTGTTGGCATGAGTGAATGAAAAATATCCATAGGAAGGTTTTTCTGAAGGGCACATGATTGAAGATCTATTTGTTAGTTGGTGTTTATTCTCAGCTATCAGATTAAGTAAAATTTTTTGGTTAAGCTGATCCTAGAGAGATCATTTATTCCTGCTTCATTGTTTCTTAACTGCTAGTTTTTCAGATATGAAAGAAACTTCAGGTCAACATCCTTATTTTATATGTCAGGAAAACTGATTCCTAGAGAGATGAATGAATTAAAGAAGCTCAGAGAACAAATATGGCAAACTTCAGATAAAATAAAGATGGAACTCCTGATTGTTAATCCCAATATTTTCAACAACGTCAAGACTTCAACTCTATTTGGAAAGTATATTCTGTCCTCATTCGTATATACCCTTCCAGGCTTGATTGACAATAGCATAATTGCTATTCTGACGATGTTAGGTAATAGGTAATATATTAGAATTTTTTAAAATATAAAGCTCTGTGATCAAAGTAGGGAAATGCTAAGATGTATTTGATTAGGGACCTACGGAGGTGAATATTAGTGTTGTTCAGATTAGTTATTTTATCAGTCTGAGAAGTCCCTGCAGGAATGAGAGAAGACGGTAAGTGACCATTCACAAATATAATATTTACTTAGATTGGAATGCTGAAAGCCTCAAAAATTTTTTTCAGAGAGAACTCAAAGAAGCAACAACATCTGATATAAATTCTAAATAGATGGCAGAGGGATTTTTATAATTGTTTGTTAAATTAAATGCATTTTCAACTTTATGCTAAGTCATTCTATTTTCAGGCAGCCTTATATAATCTTTACCAAGAAGAACTTCAAAAGGAAAATTTTAATGAACTTTCTACTGCTCATTTTGTCTTTACTACAGGTGAGACTAATTTTCTATTTGGTGTGCTGAAGTGAAAAAGAGTTTTGGGAATAAGAAAACTTCCTCTGTTTGCATTTGAAAATGAAACTGATTCAGGGTGCTTTTGTAAATTTTAAAATGATGCTCTGGGTAGACATTGTGAGAATGTCTTTAATACCATGGGTGAATAAAATTGGCTATTCTTTCAGAAAATTTAATTCAGTTGTGAATTCAATTATTTGGCTATGTTTAACTTAAAAATAAATTAATTTAATTAAATTTAAATTGAATTTTAGCACATTGTTATAGTTAAGTGTGGTTAAACTTTAGTTGCTGCTAATGAGAAGTATACAGAAAGAGTCAGGGATCCTTGTGAGACAACTGTAGGTCCTTTCATGTAAGTATTTTAGATAGTATAGAATTTCTAGATGACTTAACATCATCTTAAAAAATATTCATAAACTAGAGTGTCAAATTGTTATATTAAGTATATGGAACAATGTTTTCTGCCCCTATACCTAAATTATAGGTACATTCTCTTTCTTTGGAAGTTATAATGTTGTGCTAGATGGGGTATATTCTAGATGATGACAGTCAATTCTGCTCATTTTGTTCAAACTGCACATTCTGTAACTGCATATTAGTAGCTCAGAATTGGCCATGTTGAAGGGTAGTTACACCATGAGTATCAGCAAATGCTACAAGTCATGATTCCAGGAAGGTAGAAACTACCATTTTATGCCTGCATCCTGGCACCTCAATTATGGTAGGGAAAAAGTCTCTGTGAGATTGTTTATGACTCTTTTATTCTTTTGTTTCCACTCAGTGCCATTGTCTAAAACTAACTGAATGGTTGAGATTAAATGCAGTGAAGCAAAGAAACTACTGAGAACAGAAGGCATCTTTGATGAGTACCACAGTTTATGTCAAATATACTGATTAAAAGTCAAAGTAAATTAGCAGTAATTTCTAGTCATTCCAAGTCATCACTTTTAATTATTTTTCTTTTTTGGTACTGGGGATTGAACTCAGGTGCATTTCACTACTCAGCTATATCCCCAGTTCTTTAAATTCTTTTTTTAAATTTTGAGACAGTCTTGCTTAGTTGCACATTATTCCCTTTCTTCTTAGAGTTATTAAGTCTTCTTAGAGTCATTATTAAGCTTAGTTGCTTAGAGCTTTGCTAAGTTGTGGAAGTTTGCCTCAAACTTCCAACTCTCCTGCCTCAGCCTCCTGAGTCACTGGGATTACAGACATGAGCCACCATGCCCAACTGTTAACTGGTTTTGAGAGGGCCATTTGGCTAACAAAAGTGATAATTTCTGATCCAATAGAATACTTATAATTGATAACGAATATTGGTGTTTTGAGTGTTGACTCACAAGTAGATGTAGCAAGTAGGAGATTCTGAAATGCTCACTGAATGTACTGAAGCTTAATAATGTACAAATTCTACTGAAGCTAGGGAAAAAGATGAAAAATTTTAAATCATTAATTGCCTTTTTCTGGTCTTAAATGATTACCTTCAGAATTTGATGAAATCCTTGAGCAAAATAAAACTTTATTTCTTTTAGCTACATTTAATCACTGTTCTTTATTTTGGAGACTATAACATGTGATCCACAATCAGTATGTTGAACTTGGATTGAAATTCTTCTCATACTGATCTCTTGAACTTATTTCTCTCTACTTCTATGAGAGCAGCTTTTTTTTTTTTAAGATTATGTATGTTTTAGTCAGATATTAATCACTGTGACCAAAATACCTGATGAAAAACAACCTAGAAGGTGAAAAGTTTATTTTGGCTCACAGTTTCAGAGACTGAAGTCCATGGTCAGGCAACTTTATTGAGGTGGCCCTGAGGTGAAGCAGAGCATCATGGCAGAAGGGTGTGGTAGAGGAAGGCAGTTCAGGACATGGAAACCATGAAGAAGAAAGACAGCTCTGCTCACCAAGGACAAAATATAAACCAAAAACACACCCCTAATGACCCATCTCCTCTAGGTGTTCTCTACGTGCCTACAGTTACAGTCCAGTTAATCCATATCAATGGATTAATCCACTGATGAGTTTATACCTCTCATAATCTGATTATTTCACTTTTAAAAATTCTTGCATTGTTCCCTGCATGTGCTTGCAGGGACACCTCATATCTAGACCATAATAACATACTTGAGTGAGATCATGCAATATTTGTTTTTCTGTGTCTGCTTATTTCACTTAACATGACATTTTCCAGGTTTATTCTTGTTATTGAAAATGGCTGGTTTTTCCTCTCATGGCTAAATAGCATTCCCATAAATATATATTTCTCACATATTTTTTTTTCCATTTATCAGTTCCATTTCTTGGCAATTGTGAATAATGGTTTGATGAACATGCGAGTGCAGATGTTTCTTTGATATACTGATTTCAATTCTTTTGGATGTATGCCCAATAGTGGGAGGGTGGGATCATATTACAGCTCTATTTTAAATTATTATAGTAACTGCCGCACTCTTTTCCATAATGGCTATGCTAATTCACAAAAGTGTGCAAAAGATTTCCTTTTATCCACATTCTCACCAGTGCCTTTTATCTTTCTTTTATATATATATATATATATATATACATATATATATATATATATAAAACAGTGATTTTGATAGGTGTGAAGTGAAAAGTGATACCTTTGTTAAAGTACAAAGCTATATGAAGTTTCTATTGTAGGCATTGCCTTATGTAGTGCGATTATGGAAGAAATAACTTATTTTGTGAGATCTCAATTATTTCTCAAAGAATGAAACTTGAACAAGAAACTCTAAAGACCTATGGAATTAGCTTTATAAAAATAAAGTAATATCTGTAAAGAACTTAGATAAATGTTTGACACACCATATATGCTATGTAAGTATTGGTTATGATATTTTTACTATCATTGTTATTATATTTAGTACCACAATAATCCTATTTCTATGTAATTTAGAATTAAGTTTAGCATTGTATTTGTAAGGATGATAAAGGCAGAATACATAGTCTTTTGGGTTCATATTATGGATGGACTTAAATGAACACCAATAATGAAGAAATTGATGTACTGTAGTTAAAATAATTTTTTGCATAAAAATGTAAAGTAGAAAAATGATATAAATTTTATATCTCAGCTCTTCAAGTTTTACTTTCTACATTAACCTATCATTAACTAAGTTATTGATTTTAGGATAATTTTGAAAATATAGACATTATGCTGCCCTAGTGGGATGAAGATAGGAGATAGTACAAGGCCTGCAACATTAGATGTTGAGCATGCAGCCACTTGGGGAACTGTATTTCAGTCATCCTGATTAAGTGATGCTTATGAAGATAGTGTGCACATTTTCTCTACAGATGTTACTGGTACATGTTAAATGTCAAGGGAATTTCAAAAAAAGTTGCATGTAATGAAGATACTCCTGTTTCCTTTGAATATGTTTCTAGTACTAACTTATTAATGATGTAATATATTACAATCTCATTTTAATATACTTTGCATTGTCAAAGGTGATTTGACCATAAAAACAGAAAAATTTGATCAAAAACATTTATAATTTGCACATTATTTCATGTCTGAAAGATAAAACCAACCATAGTCATACATACTTAACATCACAGATGTTAACATCATGGCTTAAATATTTAAAAACATTCTGAGAAAGTTAACAAATAGAGATTAGGAAATAAGAGTCATAAATGTAAACTCAGTACTGATGAAAAAGGAGATAGACATTTTAAAGTGAATTAAAAATAAAAAGGAAATAGCAAGATAACATAACTCAAATGCTACTACTGTCATTGAATGTTAATATATGAGATATTTATTGATATTATATACTTATAAACTCAGAGTAAAGCTTAAATGGTTAGTGGAGAGAGGTGACTGCCTTGTCTTTTCTTTCCTATATTGTTATTTGGGATTTTATGGATCTTCACAGGTGCAAAAATAATAGAAAATCATTTTCTTTCATATTGTAGTATAATTATAAATGAAACACTGACACATTGAAAATCTTTTTTGTGTGTGCTGGGGTACTAGGGATTGAACCCAGGAATGTGCTATACTTCTAACCCTTTTATTTTGTATTTTAGGACAGGATTTTGCTAGGTTGCTAAGGCTCTCTTTCTCTCTCTCTCTTTTTTAGGATTGAGGATTGAACCCAGGGTTGCTTAATCACTGAGCCCTATCCCTAGCCCTGTACTTTATTTATAGAGAGGGTCTCACTGAGTTACTAAGTGCCTTGCTAAGTTGCTGAGGTTGGCTTTGAACTCGAGATCCTACTGGCTGAGGCTGCCTTTGAACTTGCAATCTTCCTGCCTCAGCCTCCTGAATTACTGGGATTACAGGTGTGCATTGACTTTTATTGAGAAAATTTATTATATTTTATTTTGAGATATTATTTAATTATACATCTGAATTCCTAATTCTAAAACTGCCTATCTGGTTGGAATTATTTTATTTGAGAGGAAGAGGAGGAAGGAGAAAGAAAATCTTCCTTGTGTAATCTAGTGTATTTTTTGTTTTGTTTTGAAAATGACTTATCATCTTATGTACACATACTGTTGACTGGATTGCAGTAGCAGTTTGGGAAAGTCTGTGGAGGAAGTCTCCTAATGTCTGCTGAGTTCAGCTATTTCAGGTAATTGGAGGGAGTTGTGGTTCTCCACCTGACCCTCCAGAATCAGTGAGCTGCTTCCAGAGGAACAGAAAGGGACAACCCTACGACTTCCCTTGTGTGCCAGATGAGCACACAAGAGGTTGGGGTGGCTGATCTCACTGATTTCTGGTATATTACCTCTCATAGGATGGAAGGAAAGTGCTTAGTGCCAACCTTTTTAGAGAAGCCATGGAAATTTCCAAAAGGGAAAATGTTGCAGGGGGAATCTAGCATGTGAGGAATCTTTGATGGCTGTAGTATTTCCATTTCAATTTGTAGCCCTTCTCCTTAAGAGTCTAAAGAGCTTGTTTCTTCCTCTTTCTCTTTATCCATCTAAACATCCAATGAATATGGCTGGCTCTTTGGTTGAAACTTGGAATCCAACTATATGAAGATAGAGGAAGAAGGGGGTGAGTCTATCTAGAAGTTCAGCCTCTCCAAGAATATAGTGCTTGAAATTTTCTGAAAAATAATAGAAATTTGCTGGTTAAACTGAGGGATTGAGTAGGTGGAGAGTTATAGCTCACAAAAACAGCATAAAGCAAATAGTTTCCCGTGGTTGGATTATATCATGGGGGATGGGTATGCAAGTGCTAAGAGATGAGGCCTTGCCCATCCTCCTGCCTAAACCACAGAGTGTAAGGTAGGCCTTATAGAAACATTTAGACAAAACAAAAACAAACAAACAAAAAACAGAGTATAAGTGCTAAATCCGAGAGTCAGTGGCACAGATTACAAGCAACACTAAGATCTTGTTTCAGATGCAGAGATTCATGGGGCTAGGAGTGAGGATTTACAACCAGAAGACTAAGAGCTGGAAAACATGTCCTGACAGATGGAAGGTAGAGGAACAGGAACAAAGGGAGAGCATCTGCATCCAGCTACTGTCCACTTTTCAACTTGAGCTCGATCTACTGCTGTTCCTGATGACTTTTATTTTCCCCACTCTTCTTTATTAGTGACTCTTACCTATGATTCTCCTCACTGCCAAGAAGACGTTTTCCCTAAAATTCTGGTCAAAATTTGGTTTCTGTGTTAAGAGTGCTGAAGGCCTGAATCATGAATATGGCATAAAGAACTGTTAGTTATATAGGTTAGTTTAGGAGGTACAGTGCACAGGAATGGGGGCTAAGTTGTAAGGAATTCAAGGTGGGGCAAGCTACATAATTTGAAACACAAAATTAAAATAGAGCACACTGTTTATAAATTATTAAGCACTTAGCCAAGTATAAGGTCCTTCTATGAGTGGAGTCCTATGTAACTGTCCAGCCACAATGAAGGCCAAGTCAGATGAGAATTATTTTTAGTATGAGTGGTTAAATGGTGGAAGGTAGCTTTAGTAGAAAAAGTATATAGAAAGAGAAGCAGAGTTAGGAACACTTTGGCAGTGTTAAAATTCAAGTATATATGGGATATGGGTCCAGAAGCATTCAGTACCTGGATGAATATCTGTCTGGGAAAAATCTTATTTTTTGTATTTCCAATTTGCTCCCTCTTAGACTCCACACTTATAATCTCTAGTGATTTTAGATTGTGGATAGAGCAAAATTAAAAGCACAAAGAATAATTGAGTCTGCTAGTATAAGAGAAAAGGCTTTTGTCTCCACTCAGATTACAGGGTATGTTGTCCTGAATACTGGGAAGGGAAGAATCAAGGCTTCTATTTCAGTGCATGGAAAACAATAAATGATTGCTCAAGCTGTATTCCAGAGACTTGAAAGAGATAATAAATCTTCTGAATCTTCTCATTTATCGATTCTCCCACCTTTGGAATTGATATTTATTTTTCATACTCCTTATTGTTGATGCCCTCCCAGTAAGCTATTTATTGATATAATAGTCCTAATGGTATTTATTTCTGAAATTATATAGAAACCCATTAGGAATCCTACATCTTTAAACCATCCTACGCATCCCAGGTTCCCGTCCTGATTTCTGACATGGGCCTTTGTGAGAACAAGGTTACTGGTGTTTAGCATTGTACTAAGTCTATTGAAAGATGACATGGATGATGGTGCTGCTGAGCGCTTTCCCGTGACTCATAGGCAGAGTTGCCTAGTAACTAACCCAAAATAACATTGCTGAGGCACATCAAACCCCAGAGCCATGGGGCTGCTGTGAATCAGGATGAAGGTCCCCCAGTCAGTGGCTAACTTTTCTTCTCATTCATGGTTTCAATTTGGAAATTTTGTGGCCTTTGGTCAGTGATCCATAGAGTGAATAAGAACTTTTGGGTATATAACATCAAATCTAGTGACTTTTTCTTTTTTCTTCACTGACTGTGGTGCAGGCTTCTTTGAAAGTTTGCTCTAATCATGAAAGAGATGGGGGTCAAGCTAAAACGAAATAGGATAATAAACTAGCTCAGTCCTCAAAGGAGAATATGTATTTATAACATTTTTTCAGGGTTTAGAATCTATTTGTAGTGATTTTTATTTTTTAATTGCAGAAATAAAACATGCTCATATTTCACAAATTATGTTGAAAAGTTCCGTTTTGTATGTTCTTCCTAATATATATGCATGTGTACGTTTCTATATGTACATTCAATGTTGAGTTTGGTTGAGAGGCAAAATAAGGTCAGGATGAAGAAAAGGCTAACTTTATTTGAAAGATAGGTCATCATTGGTGACCTTTACATAGGTTTTGTTAGTATTTGGGGTGGGATCTTCTTTTTAAAAATGAAGTGAGTGGGTAGGAAGAGATCGAGTGTGTCTTTCCATTACAGACCATTCTGTAGAGAATATTAATTAAGGAAAGCACGTGGGAACTCAAGGATAAGGAATGCTATATAGTCTGAGAAGGACTTGAACATATTTATAAGCTATAGAAAAGAAGCCAGCACAGAATAGGAAGATGGAAATATAGACCAAAGTGAAACCAAAAAGATTAGTTGTATATTGTTGTGAATGTTGTGAAAAAGTATAATTTATTGAGCCAAAAGAGACTGAAAAATAAGGTAAGTGTCATTTTATCTTCATTTACAACTTTTAGAATATAGTGTCAGTTCTAATCTCAGAACTTTAAAAAATCTGCAACAATTCTTGTTTCATTGCACTGGTTTTTATAGTAGTTTTTTGTTTGTTTGTTTTATTTTGTTTTTGTTTTTTGGTAGTACTGGGGATTGAACCTAGGGCTGATGTACCAATTAGTCAGATCACCTTTGCTTTTTATTTTTTGAGACAAGGTCTCACTAAGTTGCTGGGTCTGGCCTCAAATTTGCCATCCTTCTGTAATAGGCTCCCGAGTTCCTGCAATTATAGGCCTGTGCCATCATTCCTGGCTCTTAGTTACTGTCTTAACATGTAAGTTCCGAGGGGGGTCTCTTTCTCATGTGGCCCTTAAAATACTGGGAACTGATTATCATTTCTTCTTTGTATGAGGATAGGGGCTTCCCTCATTTTGAGGAGGGGGCTACTGGGTATTAAACTCAGCGGCATTGACCACTGAGCCACATCTCCAGCCCTATTTTGTGTTTTATTTAGAGACAGGGTCTCACTGAGTTGCTTGGCACCTTGCTTTTGCTGAGGTTGGCTTTGAACTCGAGATCCTCCTGGCTAAGGCTGTCTTTGAACTTGCCTCAGCCTCCCAAGGCACTGGGATTATAGGCATGTGCTCCCTTCCGCCCTGTGGGTTTCCCTCATTGATGCTGTTTTTGGTACAATCATCTAGGGACCATTCTCTGCATTCTTTGTAAGTATGCCAGGCTTAAGTTATATGAGTGGCAAGTAATTCTACCTGAATTCTAATTGCATTTTTTTAAATAGTGCACAATAATAATACAATATTGTTGATTATAACTATCAACATATCATATTTATTTATAAATTTCAGCCAATATTTCAGCAAAGAAAATAAACTCAAAATTAAATTTGAAGTATTCAATTTTTGTACTTTAAATGAAATACCAACTATGTCAGGAAATCTGTGGGGAGCAATAATGGGGTTATGCCCCAGTAATGTAAGAGACCAAAGCACAAAGATATTCATTTATCAGGTGTTCTTTGAAAGCCCAAGTTGTTATTTGACATTTATAGAAATGCTGGAAAAATAAGAAATGAAGAAATCCAACTTAACAATCTGCATCCTGAAGTCAATACAGCTAGATATGAATGAATTGTTTCTTTATTTTCTTAATGTTTGTGTTGGAAATCAGAATTAAGCTATATTGGCTTCAGGATGATCATTTTGATCACTTCATTTTTCCTTTAGAATTTGATTCTTGGTAATGTCATGTGAAGCATAAGGTTAAATCATAATAACTCCTAAAACAGAGAAGCTCAGGTAAAAGGGAGTAACCACTACAATTCCAGATCTTCCAGATTTTCCATTGGGAGTATTGACAGCTAATGACTCAAAGCCAAATTATTTTCTAGAAATTGTCCTTTTGGAAGTGAATGGTTTTATCCAGGTTATGCCTTCTCCCCAAAGGGCAGCCAATATCTAATGACTCGTCCAGGTAAGGGCACCTCGCCTTGTCCTTCATTTCCATTATGGAAAACTTTGAAAAGCAATCCCAGCCTTAAAACTCTCTGTAGGATTGGACAAGGATCTACTATAAAACAGATGCAGTTTGACCTCCCATCTGCCTGATTCTCTCATAGGTGTTGTTTCTCCATCCCTGGCACTGTCTTCATGAATCATAGTCTCAAAATCTATTATTTTTCACACATAATATCAACCCATCTAGCTATCATTTTTTTACAGAATTTATCTCATAAAAAGACAAGCTGATTAAAAGTGATATTCCTCTTTAAGCAATTGATCTCCTGAGTGTAGACCTTACCCAGAAAATAATATATGCATATAAGTCACCAACACTAAAGTGCAGGTAGAAAGTTTCCTAGTTCATCTAAATTATTTTAATCAGGGAGTAACAATTTGATTTTAGGAAAATCATCTGGTAAGCAAGGCTTTCTCCTTTCAGGATTCCTTGTGATCCAAGAATTAAAGAGAAACAGAAATATCTGTTCAGAGGCGGTTTTATTCCAAATTGATGGCAATTGAAAGACAGTATCAGTGGAGTTGAAAGAAAAATACTAAAAAGTCACACAAGAACTAAAACCAGTGGACTTAGTTGGTGACTGGATGTTATTTGTAAGGGAAAGAGAAGAGTCAAAGAGAAACTGGACAGTTGAGTCTTTGGCTGTCTAAGTCAATGGCTATGCTCTTCTTACCAGATTGTAATAACCAAAAAGATGTAATGTGTAGAAGAAAGGTACATCAGTTTTATTTGAAGTGGCATTTCAATAAAATTTACTTATGGAGAAAGGAGTGATCTTAGAAGAGAAAGGATGAACAACCTTGTCTAGTATGTTAGAAGCCTGAAGGATATTGCTTGTTTTCATAGCAAGTGAGTTATATTACTCAATCTTGATATCATAAACTCTTTTCATCATTTTCTTTATTTGTTACCAATCTCTATGGTATATGAACTTGTTTTCATCTGAATAGGCATCTGAGATAGGTATTTTCATTTTTTTTCACAGAAAAAGATTTTGTTCTTAGATGGTCCCCAGCAAAGCACCATGAAGATCTGATTATCTGTTGATAGTCACAGTCAATAGTATAAGATTTCATTTCCAGACAACAACTGAAGCAGCAAGAAAGTTGGAAAATAAGGAAAAAGACATGTTGAGATATTGACTGCATTACTTCAAGGAAAATATTATTGAGGAAAAATTTAAATTCTCTTTGGTTTACCAAAGGAAGCATGAAAATTCTCTCCCTTTCTCTCTCTATAAAATATATATACATATAAACATGCTCATAATACATATTTTACATATACATAAATTCAGTTTTGCTTGACAAATATCAATGGCATATCATTTCTATACTACTTGTTAAGTTGGAATATTAACATTCTAAATGATTTACAGGAATAACATTTTAGAATACATATCACACTTTAAGGATCTATATTGAGAAAAGACTATATAAAGTAGATTACTATAGAGCAGAGACTGATGTATCTGCTTAAAAGTTCTGTTCAACTACAGGACCTCAGAGTGACTCTCTTCTTAAGTTCATAAAAGCAAGTCATATGTACCATCATCAATAATTCAGTTACTTTGATCTTTCTAGAATAATTTTCAGCATGTGAATGCATTCCATTCTTGGAGCAGAAGGCTGTGGAACTCATCACTTTATTTCTTACCACTTTTGACAATAAAAGAATCATACCAATAAACAAATGAGCTTTCTTGGATGAGATGGTGAGGACTACGCTATTAAATCATGTAAAAATAGCAACAGTGGCAAAAACAATCTGCTTTGCTATATTAGATACGTGTTTTTTTCTAAAACAACCTTGACTTGTTTATCTAGATTTTGTATATTTTGATCCTATCTGACTTAGTTTTCTGACATTTGTGATATGTTGATTTTTTTTCTTTCACAAAGAAGCACTATAGGTGCTGGGAAATTAGCAAAACTCATGTAGCAACATGAGAATTGTTTTTTATTATGTGTTATATATTTTAAGTGTAATTATAAAAATGTGGTCCTAATGACCATTCTTGTGGATTGATTCTGTCTGCTCACCTGTGAATTTAGATTTCATGGCATGTCGTCCATGTGCATATGAATCCTAGAGTTGTATAAGTTATATAACATGACATAATACTATTTCTCAACTACCCTTCAGTTCCCAGAAATATTTATTTATATAGAGTTAGAAATCACTGGCACTAACATCAAAAGAAGATAACTCTGTTACTTGTAATTATTTATCATCTTAGCTTCTCCAGAATTTCCTTTCCTATAGAACTATTATAAACACTCCTGGATCATATGTCAAAGAGAAAAAAATATTTCCACCCATGGAGCATAGAAGTATTACTTTATTTGCAGATAAAAAAGCAGTAATTTCATTCAAATTTTTTCAAAAGCTTTATTAGATGTCTTCTTTCAATTTTGACTTACTATCAGGGCAAAACCCATATCCATTCCATTAAAAGTCATGGGATTTATTTATTTCTTTGATGTAAAGTAAATGTCAAAGTGTAATTAAAAGTGACTTTTCAAGAGTGGATGCTGAGTGCCATCAAAGGAACTAATATCACCAGCAGTGTCATTTCATCTCACTGAGTCTAGGACCCTACTGCTGGATATCTAGGCAATGAAGTTACTCTTTGGAATTATGTATCTTAGAAGAGGATAAGTACAGGGCTTTAAAACCTAGATTGTACTGCTTTCCAATACATTTGGGATTTCACATTGTGTTTGAAAGTAAAGAACCGTTTTTGAATTCAACCCATGGAAAAGGTTAGGAAACCTAGAGATGGATCTAGGTCAAATGCCAGATTCCTGACTTAGAGGCTGAGAAAGCTTGCACAATTTTCAAAGTTATTTACTTTATTAATTTTATATAAAAATAGGAATGAATCTTCCTACCTCACATGGTATGTAATATAGGGAAATAATGTAGGTAAAGCATATGGCAGTTGGTAAATTCTATATAAAAAATTGATTCCTCTTTGCTAAGTCACACCTGTTGTTTGGAAAAATACATTGATAAGCATGTGTTTTTTTAAAAATTTAACCTTTATTGTATTTATTTATTTTTATGTGATGCTGAGGATCAAACCCAGTGTCTCACCCATGCTAGGCAAGTGCTCTACCATTGAGCAAGTGCTCTACCATTGAGTCCCAGCCCA